>MU105641.1:49782-89520 GCA_012274485.2 Sinapis alba | reverse complement strand
ATATATATATATATATACCTTTAAAGGAGTAGAAGATGAGAACCAAAAAATCTGCAAAACATGATAAATTAGTGAGAAGACATGAGATAAAAATAAAAAATTTATATAAAGTTTGTTCTTTTTCAAGTTCAAAAATATTAGAAAGAGGTTAGAGAGTTTTAGTTTGGGAAAAAGGTAAGAACTTTAAGCAATAAGAAGTTACAAATGATGTAAATCAGACATGAAAACTTACTAAAACACTCAAATACGTTATGAAAGAGGAGACATGAGAGAAGATTTCGTGAGAAGACAATCATAAAGTCTTCCAGATCTGAAAACTTGCAAATCCAAAGAGTAAAATATGAGAACTATATAAAAGAGATTAGAGAGAGGTTTGAGAGTTTTAGAGTGAGAAACATTATATTTTCTTGCAGCAATTTGAGAGGAAGAGAGAGAATGTGTAAACTTTCTTTATATAGAGGGGAGACAAAAATTGTAATTAGGTTAAATATTTTCGATTCAGAAGACTTTCAGGTAAGTCTTCTGAGAAGACTTTCAGGTAAGTCTTCTGAGAAGACTTTCAGGTAAGTCTTCTGAGAAGACTGAGAAGACAGAAGACTTTCTGGGAAGACAGAAGACTTTCTGGGAAGACAGAAGACTTTCTGGGAAGACAGAAGACTTTCTGGGAAGACAGAAGACTTTCTGGGAAGACAGAAGACTTTCTGGTAAGACAGAAGACTTTCTGGGAAAACAGAAGACTTTCCTGAAAGTCTTCTACCCATTGAATTTAATATTCGCCCAGAAGACTTACATGTAAGTCTTCTGGCGTAATATCTTTTAGTAGACTTAAGTCTTCTGGCGTAATATCTTTTAGTAGACTTAAGTCTTCTAATACCTTAAACTAAATAACAAACTAAATATCAATAAATACTTCACTAAACTTAAAATCAACTCCAAAACTATTTAATATGCACAAAACTAAACAAATATATGTAAAAAATGATTTTTCAAAAAAATTGGTTAGGCTTCCAAAATCTAACCCTAAAGATACATACAATACTATGACATATGTTTCCAAACCCTAGACCAAAGAATATCAAAAGATGATACATTCACTCATCTATGTTGAGAACAATTCAATTTTACTAGATTTTAATTTATATCATTTACAAATGTTTATTATTACATGATTTAGATTTTTCTTCCATAAAAATATTTTTTATATAATTTATAAATTATTTTTAAAATTTACTAAGCAAGAAGACTTACATGTAAGTCTTCTCAGAAGACTTACAAAATCACAGAAGACATAAAAAGACAGAAGACTTAAATAGGCTATAAAGGTAAAAACGCATATAGTTTTTTTTTTTGGTCATAAGGGGGCTGTTGTAATTTCACTACACTTTTAGGTTACTTTTGCATTTGTTTGATGTTTGGGTACACTTTTGCATTTGAATTCAAGTTTTAGGTTGGTTTTGGCAATTTTCCCAAAAAAAAATTATCAAATATTTCTACATAGATTTTAATTTATTTGTGTATAAAGTTCTATTGATTGTTATTAATTTTTAAAGTAAGAAACTAATAATGATAGGAAAAATGGAAAGGGAATCATTTCAATCATTAAAAAACAAAATGTCATTCTACCCTTAATATATAGATATATAAATAATATAAAAATAAAATATAAATATTTTTTAAAAATTTTGAAATATTTTTTTTAATTTGAATTTTGTATAAATGTTTTTGATTTTTACATTTTTTATTAAAAATATTTTTGAAATTTGAAACTATTTTTCAAAACTATTTTAAAATTTTACTTTATTCATTTTTAATATTTATTTTCCACTTTTTTAAGTTATGATTTTATTATGTTAAAGTTGTGATCTATATTATTTCATTCTTCAATTTGTGTGTTTTTGTATGTGAGTGTATTTTATTTCATAGATTTCAAAAATCTTATGAATATGATATTCTCAAAGTTGAGTCTTATGAGTAAAACAAAGAAAATTTACATCCTAATAATAATAGATTTTAATAGAATCTTAAAATCAATGAAAACTAAACTTTTCGAATAACAAAGGATTTTGAGTGAAATTTAAAAATCATCATCCCAATACCCTACACAAATTTTACAAATTCATAAACCAATAACAATGTAATCTTAAAATTTCATAATTCTTCTATAACTCTTCTACCAATACCACCCCCCCCCCCTATACATGATTTTTTTTAAAATGTACCTAAATCTACATTAATTCTAACAGAAATTAGTCAATCGTTAACAAGATAAAACGATGTCATTTTGAACAAACTTTTTTTTTAAAAAAATATGTTCTTACCGGGACTCAAACATGTGTTTTAATACCCCTTTAAAAGGGAATACTAACCACTAGATTAAAGTAACTTTTAGAAACATTATTACAAATTGGAAATTATATAAAATATTATACTTCTTCATCTTATCCAATTAAAAATTTGGTGATTAATATTTTTAATTTATATAAATACATTAACATTTTTTACTAATCACATTTTTAATAAACTTATATTTTACTAAAATATAAATAATAAAACATTTATAATTATACAAAATTTCAAAACTTTGAAGCTATTTATAAAAATTCTGATATAATTTATTTTTAATTTTAAATTTAGTGGAAATATTTTTATTTTCAAAGTTAATATTATGTATTTGTGATATTGAAAATCTCGTCTGTGTAAATCACCCATGCTCGTCGGTCTCACATGAAAGGGGGAAGAATGAGGGGTGAGCAATATGGGAGTCTCTCAGTGAGGTATGGGATGCTACCCTGAAGTCCACAGACTCAGACATAGCACTCTGAATAAAAATAATTAAAATCTAGTATGTATCAAATACGGCACTTAAAGTACCCAAGCAACAAACAATGGTCCTAGCGAGGTGCGCACTCGCCGCCCACTAACAGGCCAAAAACAAAACATACCCCCGAGATAGTGCTCGGTCGCACCGTCCGTAGATGCTTTATCAACCCTATCTAGGCTACGGCCTAACCGGTCAACTAAGGCAGCCATAACCTCCATACAATCCGGCATACAGAAGTTTGTCTCTGTATCCGTCTCAAACAATTCTAACTAAGGGTTTACATTAAGTGAAGCAATCAATGTTGAATCATCTAACAACCTAGTTCTGGTTTAAACAAAGAACCTAAATAACTAAAAAAGCCATGACATACACAATTTCACACAGACAAAACATAATAGAAATAAATTATATTTATTCAAAATTCTAAGCCGCGTACGAGTAGTTTGGAAATAGACCCTCAACTTAGCAACAAAGAAAAGTGGTATCTATGAGCTCCAGCTGCTCAAATAGACTCCAAATCTAAAATCGGGGCGAAACTCTAAGTCATAACGGTTTTCAAACGGGTTAAAACGGGTCTGGTCAAGGTTTACGAAAAAGTCATGGTCAGAGGTCAACCCGATCAACTCTGACCCAAGCCGGTCAACCTTTAACCAGGCTAAAATCGAATTGGACCATCGGTTTTGCCTAACCAAATTTGATTTCAATTGAACAAGCATTAAATCAATTTCAATCTGGTTTAATCCTAACCAAAATTAATTTCTAATAACATATCAATTTAACCCTGACCGCAATTAATTAAGCTAACTAAATTTCAATTAGTTAAACCGAACTGGTGGGACCCACCACGGGCGGCTTACGGCGGAGGCGGCTTACCGGACGGTCACTGGCTCCGGCGGCAGCCAAACGGCGGTCAGGCACGGTGGCTCCGGCGAACGGCGGCAGAGGCGGGCGATGCGTGCTCGAAACGCGCGGCTTCTCCGGCAGGTGCGGTGGCGCGTCGACTTCACGCGCCGGCCGGGGCGAAACTTCTCCTGGTGTGTGCGGCTTTGTCCAGGCTCCGATCGCGACTCGGTCGGTGGCTACAGCTTTGTCTCGACGAAAGGAACACGATGGTGGCCTTGCATGAACGAGATTCTCAACGGTTAGGAAGTTATGGCCGATTTACTAACTGGACGAAAACTAAACTTAAAAACACAACGGTTACGACGGTTACCTAGGGTGATTAACAAATTGGATGATCTCGGCATGATCAAGCGGCCCGGTGGCTCCGGCTACGACCTTCGGCGGCCCTCTCTCTACAAAATTATCACACACACCACTTAGCTCTCTCTCTCTCTCTCTCTCTCTCTCTCTCTCTCTCACTAACTTCTTCTTTCGCTCGCTCTCTAACTCTTGCATGAAAAATAGTTGGGAAAGGGGGTTTATATAAGAGAAATACCTTGGGTGTGTGGGTAGGGGATGGCGTTAGCCGGCTAACCGACTTTGTAGTCGAAAGTGGGATGTTACAACTCTCCCCCACTAACAAGGAATTCGACCCCGAATATGCGTCACCAACAAACGACCCCAAACCTTCCAGAAAGAGTCCGGGTAATCAATCCTCATATGAAGATCGGGCTCCCAGGTCTCCTCATGGATCATGTCTCTCTCCCAACAAATTTTGACCAACATGGTCATCATTCCCTTATCCGCTTTCACTTGGGGATCCAAAATCTCTACTTATTGACACGGCGCACACAAGACCTTACCAAGATCACTTGGTGGCTACTGCAAAATAAGCTTTGGCTCTCTCACGACTTTCCTCAAAACGGACAGGTGAAACACATCATGAAAGCCTGATAACTCTCCGGATAAGTCCAAACGGTAAGCAACTGCTCCAATCCGCTCCAAAATAGGATACGGTCCCATATATCTCGGTTTAAGCTTCTTTAGCTTCCGAGTCTTAGAGCCTCCCTGAAACGTCCTCATTTTCAGGTATACCAAGTCGCTAACCTGGAACTCCAAATCTTAACGCCGCTTATCTGCATAACTCTTCTGACAATCATGGGCTTTCTTCAGCCGACTCTTGAGCATCTCTACCTGCTCAACCGTCTCTTGAACCATTGTTGGTTCTATCTTGCTTCACTCTCCCACTTTTGTCCAACAAAGCGGGGTACGACAAGGTCTCCCATAAAGAGCCTCATACGGTGCCATCTTAACGCTCGAATGATAATTGTTGTTGTAGGCAAACTCTACTAGAGTTAGATACTTTTCCCAGCTTCCTCCCCAATCTAAAACACAAGCCCTCAGCATATCCTCTAAAGTCCGAATAGTCCTCTTGGACTGATCGTCTGTCTGTGGATAATAAGGCGTGCTCATATGGACCTTTGTCCCAAGCGCCTTCTGAAAGGCTCACCAAAATGCAGACGTGAGCTTTGTATCCCGATCTGATACAATACTCACAGGAACTCCATGCGACCTCACTCTCTCACTGATATAAATCTGCGCCAACTGGTCTGCATCGTATGTAATTTTGATCGCTAGAAAATGAGCGGACTTAGTGAGTCTATCCACGATCACCCAAACAGCATTCTTCACACCAGTAGTGGTCGGTAACCCAGTCACAAAATACATGGTGATCATGTCCCACTTCCACTCTGGCAACAGCAAGTTCTGCAATAACCCGCTAGGCACCTGATGCTCCGCCTTAACCATCTGACACTGAGACACAAATGTAGCAACATCCTTCTTCATACCAGGCCAGTGGTGATATCGCTTCATATCCCTATACATCTTGGTATTCCCCGGGTGAATAGAAAAACGCGAGTGGTGTGATTGTTGTAAGATCTCCTTCTTCAACAGCTTATCGTCTGGCACACAAACCCGGTTTTGGTACATTAACATTCTGCTCAAAGCAATATGATATCCGATACTCTCAATCGTGATTTGCTTAACAAAAGCCTCATCAACATCCTGAGCTTTGTGAATTCTCCCCAGCAAATCTGCCTGCTCTACAGCTTCGAGACCCACTGCCTCTTCGTCTACAGTAGTGGCGTACAATCTGAGACTAGCGAGTGACCAGAAAGCTCGTGTACCTCCTTGGTTTATGAAACATCGCTTCTTCGTCTACTCAAGGCATCTGCCACAAGATTAGCCTTTCCCGGATGGTCATGATCTCCAAATAATAATCTGCCAACAACTCAATCCATCTGCGCTGCCTCAAGTTCAAATCCGCTTGAGTAAAGATGTACTTCAAACTCTTGTGGTCTGTGAAGATCTTCACCTTCTCTCCATACAAGTACGATCTCCAGATTTTCAGAGCAAATACAACTGTTGCTAACTCCAAGTCGTGCGTAGGGTAGTTAGCCTCCTGAGGTCTCAACTGACGCGATGCGTAAGCAATAACCTGCCTCTCTTGCATCAATACACAACCCAAGCCAGTTCCCGAAGCATCAGTGTAAACCTCATATGGGATCTCGGGCCTCAGAAGGACCAATACTTGAGTCTGCGTCAGTTGTCGCTTCAACTCAGCGAAACTCCTCGAACAATCATCATTCCAATCAAACTTAACGTCCTTGCCCGTTAGACTCGGACATAGCACTCTGAATAAAAATAATTAAAATCTAATACGTATCAAACACGACACCTAAAGTACCCAAGCAACAAACAATGGTCCTAGCGAGGTGCGCACTCGCCGCCCACTAACAGGCCAAAAACAAAACATACCCCCGAGATAGTGCTCGGTCACACCGCCCGTACACGCTTTATCAAACCTATCTAGGCTATGCCTAACCAGCCGACTAAGACATCTGTAGCCTCCATACAATCCAGCATACAAAAGTCCGTCTATGTATCTGTCTCAAACAATTCTAACTAAGGGTTTACATTAAGTGAAGCAATCAATGTTGAATCATCTAACAACCTAGTTCTGGTTTAAATAACGAACCTAAATAACTAAACAAGTAATGACATACTCGATTTCACACAGACGAAACATAATAGTGATAAATTATAGTTATTCAAAATTCTAAGCCGCGTACGAGTAGTTCGGGAATAGACCCTCACCTTAGCAACAAGGAAAATGGGTATATATGAGCTCCAGCTGCTCAAATAGACTCCAAATCTAAAATAAGGGAAAAAATCTGAGTCAGAACACCTTTCGAACAGGTTAAAACGGCTCTGGTCAAGGTTTACAAAAAGTCAACGCATTTGTTAAAGGTCAACCCGGTCAACTCTGACCCAAGCCGGTCAACCCTCAACCAGGCTGAAATCGAATTGGACCATCGGTTTTGCCTAACCGAATTTGATTTCAATTGAACCAGCATTAAATCAATTTCAATCCGGTTTAATCATAACCAAAATTAATATATAATAACCGCGGTTTCATCCTAACCGCAATTAATTAAGCTAACCGGATTTCTATTAATTAAACAAAACCGGTGGGACCCACCATGGCGGCTCACGGCGGAGGCGGCGGCTTCCCGGTGGCGAACGGACGGTGGTCGAGCCTGGCGGCTCCGGCGAACGGCGGCGGAGGGCGGCGATGCGTGGTCGTCACGCGCGGCTTCTTCGGCAGGTGGCGGCGGCGAAGATCAGGATATCAGAACTCGTCGTCGGTCAGCTACAGTTCGGGGATGTTATTGGGAGATCCGATTTGGCTGAGGTCGCGATCGAATCTCATGTTTTGTTTCTCGTTTCTGATCTAACAAGATCAATGCCATTGTAGTGTGATGGCTCATTAGTTGCGGTACCGGCCACCATATGAGATGGATCCATCTTCGTGCTTACAAGCCTTATATTGGGTTCTAGTAACGATGCAGTTTGCTTTCGTCTCCATAAACGACGTCAAAATGTTGACCTTAAAACCCACACTCAGTATTTGGTAGAGTTTCTATGTAAAAGTTGGGAAGAAATTGCGTCGGCGCAAACTCCTAAGAACAACATCTATGCAATCAGGTTTGAGTTGACAAAGATGTACTCTATTCGTATGCCGAATAGCATAGAGATATCAAGAGAGGAAAAGATCGTGACTGAACTCAGAGTAGAACTGCCTACGTACCTGTCGCGGGATAGTTAGATTGTCATCATCTCGTAAGCGATGTCGGGTTAATCGGTCTCAGGAGAGAGAAGTCGGGGTTCTTGGTTCTTGCCTCGAAGGAGAGGTCAGATTAATCGGTTCTTGTCATGGGGTAGACGTTGCTTATGAACAAGAATAACCAATCACGGAGCTTGGATTGGCCGACTACGTCTTGTATCCGATTTCATGCGTAGAGTTCTCGTTATGGTCGTGTTTGATCTATAAAGTGGTGATGGGAATATTTGTAATCTAGAGTTCGTTACTGTGCGAGCTCCCTATTGATGTGCATAAGCCTTTTCTAATGTGATTATAAAGTGTTTATATGTGTGATAGTGAGCTCGCCGGGTCCCCCCTTCAGAAGATAACTCTCTTGTCCTTTTATAAAACTCTTTCTATGTTGTTTAGTTGTTACACATGCCTCCTTCTTCTCAGCTTTGACTTCTTCTTTAATAAGTGGCCGGGATATTAGGAGACTAATGACTAATTCTTTTGACTTGATCTTTGTGAAAGATTAATACAATAACGACATGAGAGTTTTGGTGACAAATAATGGTCCAACAGCAAGTATATGTCAAAGTAAGATATTAAAAGAAATAGCTTTCGTTGTCGGGTAGGAATGTGACAGATTTCAGTTCCTTTATGAAAGTCTGAATTAAAAATTGGATTAGTGTGTTGAAATGCTGACACAAAACTTTAAGAAGGCTTTGAAACAATCTGAGAAAGGTCACAGAAGAAACTATAACTCACATGAGTGTTGTAGTAGTAAAGGTAGTCAAACATGTGATTGTCACTGCCATGAAGTGTGCATGAGACATTATGAGGTTGAACGCTCGTATCTTTAGAAGAGAAGTGATGAAAAGCTTAAGTTTGTAGCTCTTGTTAGAAAAGAAAGTGATAATGAACTTGAGCTAGATTCTGATTCAGACAGTCGTGAAGAGATAAATGTTAAGGTTGAATATTGTAAGCTATATGAAGGTTGGGTTGAATTGACTAATGAGAATATGAACTTGCTCAAGAACAAAGCATTACTAGAACGTAGATTAATATAATGGAGATAGCAAACTCTATGACATTGACGCTGCAAACGTCAACATGTTCAAGGAAGAATAATGAATTGAACTGGCAGACACAAGCTGAACATGAAAATACAAGTGAACTGGAATCAAAGATAAGTAGATTAGCAGATCTTTCGTCTCAAGAAAAAGAGAAAAGCAGAAATCTTGAAAATAATTTGAATGACATTAATAAGATTGGGATGTTGAATAAAGAAACAGAGGATTTAGACATTCTCCTTGCCATGGGACAACCTGCAAAATAGAATTGGGGTCTTGGAAACAAAGACAATCATGTGTCAAGCTCTACAAGCAGTCTCACTAATTCCGTTCGTGCTAAACCAATTCATGATATTAAATCAAATGAGGCTGAATCACATCGAAACTGTTTGAGCCAAAAAGTACTCGTTGAACAGAAAAAATGGAAGGTCAAACAAGGCTGCTACTTCTATGGAGAACATGGACACATACAAATATATTGTTATGCTTTGGAAAGCAAGATTAAGTTAAGGAAGGCTGAACAACGTAATCTCACCCATGTATGTTATTTTTGTGGGAGACTTGGACATATTCATCGATTTTGATATGAGCAAATCAAAAATATAAAGAATGCTTGGAGTGAAAACAAATGTTATGTTGAGCCAATAAGCTATTGTAAGGTATGGATTGTAAAATCAGATTTGTATTCTAAATGTAAGAAGAATTACGTTTTTCAAGAGATTGCGTGCAACATAACATGTTCAGAAAAATTAGGATAGACAAATTGTCAACAAAAGTTTGCAGTTTTACCAAGTTTGCAGTTTTACAAATATTTTCAAAGTTTCACTTTTCTTTTTGTTTATATCAATTATATTCGGTTTTTATAATCATTTCTCATCTAACTATATACTAATATAATTAATTTTATGAAATATATGTTTTATAATTTCATAAGATCGATATGAAGAAAGAAGATACAAAAGTATAAGGAACTTTTGCTATTATGTGAAACTTAGTTATGTGGTAACAATTGTTAATATATTTATTTTGATAATTGCCATAATACTTATAAACAAGGAATGTAAACAAACAAAAGAACACAATCTAAATTTAGTATTTGGACATTTGTTTTTCTATTTTATTAGTTTACTAAGTTTTACTTTCGTAGTTACATAAATAAAGAAGGCATAAAAGTATAAGGGAGTTTTACTATTATGTGAAAAGTCATTTATGTTATGAAATTAATATGTTTATTTCGATGATTGCCATAATAAATGTAAACAAGGACTGTAAACAAACAAACTAGTTTCAGAAAATCTTACCACGTCTTACAAGTATTATTTAAAGTTTGGCTTACATAAAAAACAAGCACATCCTACTCTCCTTGTGTTCCTTGTGAGCCTTTTGAACCTTGTATTCCTTTGTGGAGGAATTTTTTTTTAAGAATTTGGGGTCTAGATTTTTTCGGATAATCATCCCAAAGAATAGACGCAACTAATAGTGATGTGCCTTTCCTTTTCTTTCAAGAACTTGAAGTTGTCCTCCAACATGTTTGCATTTTCGTGTATGTTCTAATCAAACAGTTTCATACATATCCTTTGCAGCTCTAACATACCATTTACAACCTTCTTCAGCTCCTCGATATTTCACCATACATATCGAGTTGTATCAGAGTTCAAAACAATGATCCCAAAACAGTTTTTTGTGATGCTTTATTAACTAAATCTTTCACAGTTTCTTTAGTTGGAAATTCTTTACCTACCCATACAATCTTCCCATTCCATATATGTTGAATTTCTTCAACAACAAGTAAAACCTTAACATATTGACAAATAGCACAACTACTATTAGGGTTGAATTTCCAGTCTTCGGGCCTCAACACTGGAGAATGTGGTTCTACATGTTTTCCATGTTCTCTACACCAATACCATCATCTTCATCTCGAATTACAACGTTTTTCACTCGCTCAAATCACCTTAAGATGTTGTTCAGCTTCTTCATTGGCAGTATATAAAATGACTGCACCATCATTAGTTTCACCTTTGGGCAATCCACTTGAAATCTCACAATGGTTTCCGTCATATGAACTTGTTTTCTTAGTTCTTGAAAGTTGCTCACTTATTGGAACTTTTTCTAGTTCTGTCATACCTTCTATATGCAGAATACTTCTTCTTTGGTCGTGATGCACTGAAGTTAGATAAACAAACACATCTTTATCATCCAATATATATGATTGCCTCTTAGGTTTCACTACCAAAAGAATGTAACTCAAATTAGGCACTTCCAACATGGATCTATGGTTATCTTCCTGCATATCATATCCACTAACGCCAAATAAATGATATTTTTCATTGATGATGTCTTAAATGATAGATCATTGAATAGTATCCTTCATAAATAAAGTGTATATTTGTGGAATAAGAACTTATCAATCTTCTGTACAAAATGATAGCAATCAAGTTATGTCAAGTTATCTAGTTTTATCAATATAGTTATACTAAGTTACACCAAGTTTTACACTTCTACTATTAAAGTTATATTCAGTTATACAGTTGTACATTTATAGTTTTACTTTAGTTCTATAAGTTGTACTATTATAGTTTCATAAAGTTATACTAAGTTTTACTAGTTCAACCATCTTTCTTTTTCTTCATTACAAAACACTAATTTGTCACGAGTTCTTTTAATTCAATAAGAGTTTTACTGATTATCAATCTAATTTCTCAATGGATTCACTTACCATAATTCCAAAAATTTTAATTACTTAATTACTAACACTTACATTGATTTCAACTGGATTTAATTGAATAGTTATAAAGCAATAATACAAACCATAACTTACTTAAACTTGCATATTACACTTCTTATTCTTCCACAATGGCTTCAATGTGGTGTTGGGTTTGAATTAAAATCTTCAATCCAAAACGAAAGAGAAGATTCGTCGTCGACAGTGGACTGCAACCGAATTTCTTCATCGTCGGGATGGGATTTGTCGGAGAGGGAGATAATAAGGAAAAAAGAACAAAGCATGGGATTGGTTGAATTTAGTAGAGATGTTTTTGACTTTAAAAATCAGGGTTAAAAGTATCTAATTTGTGGAAAGTATGATAGATCATTAAAAATATGACATATTATTTTTTCCCATTAAGAACATATTAGACTTTGGTCCAAGAAAATTAGATATCATTAATTTAATTACAAATGTTTTCTTTTCATTTACTATTTTTGTTTAAATTTATTATATAATGCATTTAGTTGCCAATATACATTTATAGTTGGTTATTGTACATTGATTGTATGCATATTTTCCTTAACTCTCTCTTAATCATCTATCTCTCCTGAAGAATTTTGGATTGAGAAGTTGAAATTCTCGAAGAAAACCCTCCAGACACATTAACTTCCACATTATTTTCTCGTCTTTCATCATCGAAATTCAAAGAGTAGCTAGATGGATCATATCGAAACATGCTTCCGTCACGTGCCGAGTGTTTGCTAGTGCTATTTACATCTTTCAGCTTTGTTCCACACATGTTTCCCATTATTGTTAAAGTCTTTATATATTTTGATTTTTATAACGAATGGTGCAGTTCGATTGACAATTATTCTAGTTGTAATTAGAACTTCGTCAGCTTTCTACACGTTAAATAATCTAAGATTTGTTAAAATTTATATTGGTGCTTTCATATATATATATAGGAAGAAAATGATCTAATTACTCATTTTGCATGCCTTATTAATCAATCATTATTATTATTTTTGTTGATAAAGACATAAATTAACCATATAAATAAATTGGCATGCATCCTTTATTATCTTTCTTTCTTAATTTCTTCTTCCTTCTATCTTCATCTTCTTGCTTTCTTTGCTTCTTTTGTGGGTTCTGGTTGATGTTTGGTTGCTCTCTAGCCCCAATGTCGGTCTGGTTAGTTAGTGTTTTTGTTTTCTTAAGTTAGTCTTGTTTGTTTAATTTTGATTCTCCAGCCATGTTTCTAATTTTATCAGATCTAGATTTTGATCATTTGATCTTGGTTGGTGGCTTAGCTTAGTGGTTAAAGTTCTTCTTTGTGCTTTTAACACATGTCTAATTTTTGTTATGCTGGGTTTTATCCTTCATGATCTCACTTGCTTTATGTGAATTTTTTTTCATATTCAACAGTTTTTTTTATATATTAAACTCAAACATACAAATGAAAACCTAAAAGAGGACATAATATAAAAATATAAAAAGGTCTTAAGAGAGAGTTATCCTAACACTCTCATATACTTTTGCTAGACAAGATTAAACATGTGTCAAAGAATAAGGACACCACCGTTCTAGATGACGGGAAAGTCGCCGCCGGAGTCTCTAATAGACTGCTCCCCCGAAAACATACCAGAATAGGAACTCAAAATTAGAGGCTTCGCCGACAACTTTATGGGAAGAATGAGGACCACCACCCACAAGCTTTAGCCTTTTTCTTTGAACCCATTATATACCAATGGAATTCCGACAAACTAACCAAAAAAATTGAATATAAAATAAAATTTTAACATACTTTTTATTTATTAAAATCATTTTCTAAACTTTACAAAAATCAAACAATTTCAATCTAACATATATATTTTTATGCAACTCTAACAACCAATACGTAAAAAAAACTCCAAAAATAAATATTACATATATGCTTACTAATTTTCTAAAGGAGAAAATCGTCAGAAATCCTTCAAAAACCTATACAACAATCATATTTTAGAAAAATTATAAAAAAATCATAAATATCCGTTAAAATTTCTTCAGAATGTTTCGACAAAATTTCGACGAATACATATTCTTCGGTATTTTGTCAAAATTTGCTCAGAATATTCCTAAAACATTTTTTCCGTTAGAATGTGCCATGTTTTTTTGTAGTGTGTGCTATTTTCTGATAATACTTTGTGTTTTTATAAAAATTTCATGTAACGAAATTATAATAAAAATTCTAAACAGTCGTCTAAAATGCTATACTGTACAAAGTTTCGAATAAACTATAGCCAATTCAAGTCATAAAACGGCCCTATGAAATGTTATCGACGAGTTTCTTTTGGCTGGACATCTTTTTTAATTTTAAGGAAAAAGTGACGTGTGGGTTTTCTCTACCTGAGAGTTAAGTTTTACACACATCATGGGAATATAATATATATTCCACCATTCCGTAAATTTTAAATTTTTCCGTGACTTAATTAATTTTTTCCGCAGCTTAACTATTATTTCCGCGATTCCGCAATTCCGCGATTGTTACCAATCGGAGCCAATATATAACATGCTGCGTCACAGATTGTTCCGCGTGCATATGCTCAAGCTAGCATAGAAAAAAGAGCTTGTTAAGTTTATTAAAATTTAGAATGTTAGATGACAGGCAAAGTACACTAGAAACGTGTAATCTGAAGACAGTTAGATGTCATCAGGATTTCTATAAAAGGAAACGCAGATCTTATTAGTCTATTTTATAGTTTTTTTAATGGAAGAGGAAATAAATTATATACAGAGAGCGAGAAAAAAGAGTGACAGAGGAAATTAATCATTTATGTTTTGAAACTAAAGTGACCTTTCACATTTTGTCAGCCTTTTGTGTGTGGGAAACGCATTGTCGTTGTGGGTAGCCAACATTAATTTTCCAAATATGGTAAGTCTGAAGAATAATATGAGTTGTTTTGGGATTTATTCTTCGCAATACATCCACATACCTAACAGAGAATATATTTCTTTTCCTCATACTTCAAGTTTATAACTGTTCTAGAATATATTGAATTTTCTTATTACCCTTATTGCAAAAGTGACGTTTAGATTAATAAACAGAATAATGACACTTGAAGTTTTTGTCTTTCTTTAATCTTTCATAAGAAAGTACTGAGCAACGAAAGCTGTGATATATGGTGGACACTGACACTTGGAATAAAAAGGTTCGAACATCTATCTGATGGTTAGGATACTAAGCTAGTTGAAGAAATTGGATACATGTATACATCTAAAAGAATTGAGGAATTTTAAGGACCATATTGGTAAATCAGCCACTTCCCATCCACTCATATGTTCGAATGTTTTAAAAATACAACGTACAAATTCTCTTTCAATGCTAAGAAGGGAATTAATATATAGTTAAAGGCATCATTATCTCCAGTTTTTTAACCGGAATTCTTAATTTATGATTTGACATTTTTTTTTACATTTTTCGGCTAAGAAATGACTCTTATTTCTCTTAACTAAGAAGAGCTAAAAACCGTCTCTTATCCGAAGCTAAGAACCCCGGTTAAGAGACTGGAGATAATGATGGTCTAAGCAACTTATGCAAAGCTGAAAATCGACATGTTTAACTTGTTAATAAATAGTATTTTATAATGTTTTATACATAAAAAAATATCTTAGGAAAATAACTTGCTTCCTTTCTTAAATACAATAACTGAGTATTTAACCAAAAAATGATTACTGGACCAAAATAAAATGTTTGGAGACTAATTGTTGGAGGTGAGTTTCACCTCACTGTAGAAAAATTTAACAAAATCCAGGAAAATAAAGAAAACAGGCCCACGAAGAATATAAGTCCATCATGAGCTGAAAAGATAATCCACACTGAGCTAATATTATTAAACCAAAATGTAAAAGAGATCGAGACATTTAAAATCTTAAAATCACTTGATAATTGTCGGAGATTACATTGCCGTTATGATCCACCTCTCCACCCCCAACATCTATATATAGACAGCCAAGAAGAAGGAAGGGGATCTCAAATTTGAAATATCAAACATACACTCTCATTACGCTTGTATTAACTTATTATTTGATACGTTTTGGGTCATCACGATTATAATAGCTTACAAGATCAATAATATACATATTTTCATGCGAGATCATCAGTAGACTTTTTTTTCATAGATTACTTCTTTGACACGTTAGTATAAAGCCTAAACCTAATTTATGAATCGATTTTGAGATCCATCATTTAGCGCTTAAAATAGGGGGATTCAACACGACAACCCTCTGAAAATTCCAACGTGAGACACACAACGAAATGACTATAGAGTAGACACATCTGATGTTACAGGCAAATGAAACAACTTGAACAACGTTCGCCAGGACAAAGTGCAGCAGTTCAATTTGGATGGCAATCCAATCACCCCACATACCGGTGCACAGCAGTTTGATTCAGACAGAAATTCACTCGTTGCGCCTCAGAGCTTCCGACAACACCAGACATTGATCTGAACGCTATGTTATCCCATAAAAAGAGCTTTGAGCACCGACCTATTAACAATTTCCCAAAAGAAGAGGAGATTCTCCACTCGTTCATCAAAAGTTTTGAATCCATTCTCTCCAATATTGTCATGAGTGATGGTGCGGGCATATCCGCACTAAGGAATGCCCAATGTCATAAATCACATTTTTGTGAAGAATGTTTACTCAACAAACTGACCAAAATCCATGGATAAGATACACTAGGAAAATAATGACTGACATAGAGGACATGGAGGATCATGAAGAGAAAAAATTTCCTCCATATATATGACCAATAAACCAAGTGAAGGAAGTAAGACCGTTGATATCACAGAGAAAGAAACTTCAAAACCTTGACCAAACAAACCAAAATCTAATACCTGGAATAGAGAAGAATGCAAAAAAAAGATAGCTCCAAGAAGTTCTGCAAAAACCAACAGACTAATGTGCAGACCAATCAAGAATGTTACAACTTCTGCGCTTATTTATTTTCCAAATACCACAAAGAGGTGTTATCACAACATGAAGACTCCCCTCCAATAGAGAACTTGAAGCAAGAAGCTCAGACACTACAGATCCGTCGACTCATAAAAACAGGTCAACATGATAATAGGAGCACGTCAGCTGATAGAAGATGACCCAGTCATCTAGTTTAAAAAATAGGAAACATAGAACTTGGATTGGCCACACAATAGTGCATTGTGTCATAGAGATAATTCTAGGTGACTGCAAGATAACAAGATCATTAATCGATACCAGTAGCTCAGAAAACATTATTAATCAAGTGTTATGAATAATGACAAGATCATTGAGGTAAATGACAAAACTGATTATGTACATGAAGTCTCGTTGGTGGAACATGCTACAGAAGAGGACGAGAATCATATATATCAAATGATGGAATCTATTCTGGAACGAGTCATAGAAATTCAGAAGATGACAAGTGCATACTTAAATCTGATGTTGGATTATATCCACAAAGAGCTGAATGAAAAATTTGAAGCTTTGGACGCCCATGTCAGGATGCTAGACACCCATGTTTTTCAAATGGCAGAAGATGTAAGGAAGCAAGAAGCTCTGGTTAAGATACCTCTGTCGGGACAGATAACGACGAACCCTCAACTATCCTAGATCTCCTACTAGTACCAGCAGGGAAACGATGAGCTTTGTCATCATCTGAAGAACTGTCGGGAACTATAACTGACAAAGGAACATGAGTAAAAAGATTGTCCAACTTTTATTCGACAGGAGACGGCATTAGAAATTAATGGGAAAATAAGAAAATCGACAGAAGAAAAATACCAACAAAGAAAGAGAAGATAACGCATAGAGTAAAAAAACGGAAAAACAAGAAAGAAAAAATAAAGTAATACTAAGAGACCACACTCTAGGCCCAGAAACAAAGAAACAAAATGATTATGAATAGCAAAGTGATTCATATTTCCATAAGAATATCTTGAACCTTCTAGTTAAATATCAATCAACTTTAGTTAATAATTTGATAAATAAGAATCTTGAAATGAGTTTTAAAATACATAAAGCGTCGGTCTCAAATATGCCATATAAGTTGGAATCGATATCCGAACTATCTGACGACCTGAAACACATGAACTCAGCTGGGTGGGGGTTATTGTTAAAGGCAGTTTCACACCATCTCAGACCCGGTCCAAGAACCTAATTAGTACCATAAAAGCCCATAAAAAAGACAATAGGTCTATAAAGGATATAGGTTCATCTTGAACTACAAGGACAGTCATTGCCAAGCTAATATGGTCATACCAAGAAAAAAGAAAAGAGATCCTAAGTTTTAGATGTTGTATCCATACTCTCATTTCTTTTTTATTCACTTATTCTTTGATATCCTTCAGCTCATCACGATTGCATCAGTTCGTAATTTCAATAATAAATATATTTATATACAAGATCATCATTAGATATTTTTTTCATAAATTATTTTTTCGATATGGTAGTATAAATCATAAACATAATTTCTGAGTAGATTATGAGATATATTATTAATTACTAAATTGATCAAAGAAAAAATCCACTTTCGATTTGAAGACAGTTAATTTGACATGTACGAAGCTTAAAGTTGTCCAGCTAACGTCGTTATATTCGATGGCACATAATTTCTAACGTACATCGAAGATAGATTAATATTTGCTTAAAATAAACTGAAAATACATAAATTCTTTTGTTTTTTAATCACAACCTACATATAAATTATGTAATAAATTAAAATAGTGATAACCAACACATAATTATGTATTAAATTGCAACCAGATGATGAGATTTGAAATATTTCTCTCTCTAATTTTTCTTTATTGTTCATGTACATTTCAAACAGTGAACCATTGTTTTAAAACTGTTTTGAATTCATTTTATATTTTTCAAAATAAAGAAATTAATAGAGTAACAGCGAATTAAATTCATATATACATGTAAAACATGTGCGATACAACAAACTATGAGTATGTTTTAACTTTAATTATATAGATATTTTTGAATTATTTTTAAATTTATTCTTATTTAATATGTAACATTTTGGGTCTAGCCCAAGAGAAACTCAATTGCTGGAAGCCTAAAAGAAGAAAACTCTGAACAATTATCCTTCTAATCCTTATAAAAGGAGGAGCCATCTTAGGTTAGACATACAAGAGAGATAGCAAGTGAATCCTGCCTGAGTAAAGCAACGTCGCCTCCTCTCACCACTGCCGATCAGCCATTTTCGACACCTTAAGCTGCCGGCCATCCGCCTCCCGTTGCTGACCGTCATACATGGAGCCTGAGTCGCCGCCGTCTCCTTAAGTCTTCTGCTTGTAACCACCGGTAATCTAAACATAAGGTAAGGATTAGGTTCTATTTCTTCTTTCGTCATGAATACGACATATATGCAACCTAAACTCACATCTTGTTTTTTGTGTATTGGAAACCCAAATCCACGTGGTGTCTATCTCCTTTCTCCTTCTTTTGATCAAGATCTACGCTAACAAACAAGCGGTGAAGAAGACTTGGTCATGAACTTGTATCTTGTAGAGTAATCCATCGGGACACTAGATCCTTGTTAATCAGATCTAGATTTTATGTGAATGTTGTGATGTGTGCTAGATCTAAGATGCTTGTAATGATGTGGTGTGGAATGAAATAATTAAGAGCATATAGATAAGTAATAACAAGTTAATGACGAGCTAATGATGAGTTAATGATGAGTAATGATAAGTAATGATGAGTTAATGTGTAATGATAAATGGTGTGATGATTGAGACACCGAGAACGGTGGTGTCTAGAAAGTAATGATGAGTCAATATAATGAGAGCGCGAAAGAGCGGGTTAATGTTAATGGGCGTCATAAGATCGAGTCATGCTGAGTCGTGGCATATGTGATCATCAAGACCACGGGACAGAAAGTGTTGTATGGGGCCAAAGAGCTGAGGGTTGGTGGTCACTTATGAATCTGTGGGACAGTTGTTTAACTTAAGATCCTGCGGGATAGGCAGACATGAGTTGGGACGTCCTTCAGCGAAACACATGTCCTTACACACAAGAGAGACAGAAAGCAAAACCTTGCCTGAGCAAAGCAATGTGCCGCCTCTCACCACCGCCGATCAGCCACCGTCGAAGCCTCACGCTGTTGGGCTCCTGTCGCCTTCTGTCACGCCCGGATCCCAAGCCATCACCCACGAAATCCTAGCCACTGTCTCCTTGAGTTTGTTGTTTGTAACCACCTGCAATCTCATCCACAAGGTAAGGATTAAGTTCTACCCCTCCTTTCGTCATGGTTATGACAGATCTGAAACCTAAACTCCTATCTTGTCTCTTATGTTTTGGAAAACCAGGTCCACGTGGTGACTGACTCCTTTTCCCTTCTTTACATTCATATCTACATCAACAAACAAGCTAAAGTGAAGACCCCTCGTGAACTTGTCTCATGTAGAGTAATTCGTTCGTACACTAGTCCCTTATTAATCGGATCTAGGTTTTGTATGAATCTTGTGATGGGTGCTAGATCTAGGATGCTTGTCAAGATGTGATGTTTGATGAAATGATGAACATCACATAGATAAATAATGACGAGCTAATGATGAGTAATGATGATGAAATAATGACGATGAAATAATTATGGGTAATGATAAGAAATGAGTAGTTAATGTGTAATGATGAATGATGTGATGACTTAGACACCAAAAACGGATGGCATATAACAAATAATAATGAGTTAATGTAATGAGACCGTAAAAGGGCGAGTTAATGTTAATAAGTGCCATAAAATTGAGTCATGTCGAATCGTGGCATATGTGATTATCAAACTTGCGGGACAGACAATGTCATAAGGGGCCAAAAGACTGCGAGTGGGTAGTCACTTAGAAAGCTGTGGGACAGTGCATTACGTAAAATCCCACATGATTGGCCAACACGAGGTTGGACGTCCGTCAGCGAGCCTTAGGTCCTTAGAATATAGGTTATTTGCGACATAATAGATCTTATTAATTTGTGAATGTATTGATTGTTTACTTGACCTGAGCTGAGCTGATTTCGTGGGTTCCTTGAACTCACTCTCATTGAGTAAATCAATACTCATTCTTTTTTTCAGGTACGTTCGAGAGGGAGCAAGAGTAGGAGTATGTATGGAGCCATTGTTTTGGCTTTCTAATTTATCTCGAAGAGATTTTCTATATTTTCTAAGACTATTAGTTAGTTATGTGGCTTTTGCGTTTAAATTTAGTTTCATGTAAAACGATTTGACTTGAAATAAAAAGTTTTGTTGAACGGAAAGTGAAATGGTTAAGGTTGAAAGTAACATCATAGGAAAAAGGCTATTATGTAATGAAATAATGTTTTCATATAATTTTTTTTGTTTTGTTAGTTATTCTATTACGGTGTGGTTACTCAAACTACCTCATATTTGAGTAGTAGAACAACTGTTTGTTGCAAAAATAAAATAAGAAAAAAAAATCGATACATGTTTACAAATACATAGGTTTACATATATGAAGATTCTCAAATTATACTAGTCCAAAATAATTTGTTATACTTGTTTGAAAATAATGTTTATGCATTCATTTAGTTTCAAATCCTCTATGCATTATTTACCAAGTTATATGTCATCAATACAACTATTCTAAGAAAACTGTGATGAAATGGCTGACAAAAAATATGACAAAAATCTTTCTCAATCTTTTTATATCATTTATTTTATATTATGGCATAAATTATTTTAAAATGTGATATACTTATTGTTCATTATAATACAACAATAAAAACATGTCTAAAATTTATAATTTCATAAAAAATATTTATTTAAAGGAAATTCTATTGTAGTAAATTGTAATAAAGCAACTAATGTTATAACATCTTTCAAAGATAATAAAAACCCTCTAGTTTGTTACATGTTTTTTCTTAGGTAAGATCTGCGGATATACGCAATTGAATTAATTCTTAAATAATTGTAATGTAGTATTTGTTAGTAAACCCATTACATAGGATCCAAAATCTATTAATTTATCTTGAATCATGTAATAAACTGATAAAATAATTCATATATTTAATATTATAAATTTTTGTAAAATTAATTTCTAGTACTTAAATTTTAATATTTTAAATTTTTTTAATTGCCCTAAAGTAAGATTTAATTGAAAATCTGATTAGATAGAATAAAATCTTCTATTGTTATCGTTTGTTGGACCATGTAGGGATGTATTTAATATATAATTTTAAATAGTTTGATTTTTGTTAAGTTTTAGATGATTTTAGATTAATTAAAAATTAGATTTTGATCGGCGCTTTGCAATCGAGAGATTATTTTTTGTTTACAAAACATATTTAACAAAATTATAATTTTATACATACTTCATATGTTTTTAAGTTTTATACATAATTTATATTTATTTGTGTATCTAATTTATTTTTATTTTTAGTAACTAAAATGTAATATAAAGCAAAATCATAATATTTTATTTTAAATGAAGTACATTAATTTATAATCGTTTGTATTTTACAGAATAGCATACATTCATATATAAATTTATAAGTTTTTTATCATTTTATGACAGACTATATCGATATAATTATATGAGAATGAAAATATAATTATCCGCTTATTTAAATATATTGCATTTGTTTTAATTTATGTTTCTATGATTTAACATTAAAACAAGGTAATCATATATTATATTAGCTAAAAATTGTTTAATATTTATTATAATACTTTAAGAGTTTTTATGTTTACTCAACCTATCCCGTACTTAATAACCTTTGTAAATTTGATAAACCAATCCCTAAAAATTACATATAAAATATTAATCATAAAATGAGATTTATATAACTAGATTTAGTACTGGTTTTAGAATTAGAGCCAGATACTTTCTTTTTAGCTTTCGATCTATAAAAATATGAAATTTAGAATATTTTATAGATTTCAATATTATCAAAAAAAAAATATTAAGATTGATATCATTTGATACCAAAATATACCATTTTTAGCTAGGTCTAAAATTTCTATAATAAATTGCATTTAGTGTTTTTGTTTTCAAACACTAATATCTAAACTGTTGAAATATTTTTAAGTCATTCTCACTTTCAATGTGTAAATTTCAACCTAATAAGATTTATATTTTTTTGTTATGCTTTCATAATTTCAGCTTATCAAATATTTGAATTATACTAAATAACTTTGTATATGAACAAAACCAATAAATTTGAATATTAAAAAAAATAAAATAGGTTAGTTATTAGGCAATTTAGAATTTTTGAACATATTCCATATTTATATTAAAATTTTCTATGTAGTTTTGAAAATCATAAATATACTAAATATAATAGTCAACGGAATGATATATCAAGTATATTCAATATTGAGGATGATGTACATAAAATACAAATACATATAGTTTTAAATCATGTATCATAATATGGGAATAATGTAAAAATATTCTTCTACGTTTGATTGAACCAAAATATATTAAATTAAAGTTTTCAAGTGCACGATACATTAATATTTGAGAAATTTCCTTAGATAATCATTTTTAGTTTGTTTTTTACTAAAATAGTTTTTAAGGAACAAAATGACCAAAATAAGTTTTTTAGAAGCTAAAAATGCATTTATATGCATTTATACTCTTAGCGTTAACTAATTTAGATTTAGGGTTTAAAGTTAAGGGATGGGTTTGGGGATAAGGTTTCAAATTTCATAAAGATAAATAAAAAAATTCAAAATTTCAACAAAAAAAAATTATTTTGGTTATTTTATTTTTCGAGGGCTATTTTGTGACAAAAACTTTTTAAGGAATATTTAAGGAATTGCCCTTAATATTTTGACAAAAGTATTTCTAGGTCGTGCGTATACGTCAAAATATTATGTTGATTGATACTAATGAATCACATGAGGATATTTTGCATTTAAGTAGGTGATATAGTTAGCATATTTCCTTAAATAAATTGATTTTTTTAAAGAAATAGCTAGTGGTACAGTTTGTTATTATCAAAGGAAATAAGAGCATAAATCTACGAAGGATTATTATCAATGATTTTTAATTTTTATTTATTTTAATCAAATCTAAAAAAAATAATCCTAAAACTAATTAATGTTAGTTACCAAACAATTTATAGAATCTTATGCATATTATATCTAATGGTAACAATTATGTAAATTTTATATAATACATCATCATTGTTTTTTCTTCACTAATAGTCATAATATACATATATAAAGCATATATAAAGCATATGATTTTAATAAAATCATACTATAACAAATATTAATGCATCATATAACGACTTTATAAATTATTTACATTAGTTTAAAATCATTTGTAATGATTAAAATATAATTCGTAAAAAAATTAAAGTCATTTATATTAATTCATTAATAATGGTTTATAAAAGATATCACCCTATATATTAATTGAGAAGTCACTTTAGTGACTTCTGCTGACGTGTCACTCATACAAACAGTTTGAAAAAATCTTTATAATTTCATTGGGCAATGATTTTTAATTTTTATTTATTTTAATCAAATCTAAAAAATGTAATCCTAGAACCAATTAATGTTAATTGCCAAAAAAGGTATGAGTGATAAACCAATCCCTAAAAAAAGTAATCCTAGAACCAATCAATTCAGAATCAATGAAAAATATTATTTCCTTCACAAGTTTATTATTTTCAAAACCTTTTTTAAAAATTTCAAAAACAACAAAAAAATGTTTTTATCTAAAAGCAAAATAACCACTAAAATTACACCAATCATAAACAATCTAAAGAATATTGTGAATAAAAGTATATTTCTAAATTTGTGATTTTTTTATATTCTTAACTTTCTATTAAATTAAGAGAGTTCACATATATATAGTTATGTTTCTTCTTAATAATTTTGTGGTTTATACTTTGATTGTAAGTGCGGATCTATTTGTCACATTAGTTCATGTTTTTGGATTTTAATATTTTTCATGAACAAAAAAATTGATCAACTGAACTTAATATATATGTATGTGTTACCGATAATGTTATAAAATAATTTAATGAAATATTGTTTTGTTGTAAGAAATCTAACCAAATACTACATAAATCGTATTTAAGAATTTAAAAAGTATTAATAAATATAATATGTTTATTAAAATAATTATCTACCAAAAATTCACATTCAGTTTTAAAATATTAAAATATATTATTGCATATCAAAAACATAAAATATTATATTATATAAAATTTTAAAATTATTTTTACCCGCAAATTTGCAGGCAACCACCTAGTAAATTTAGTAAATCAATTATATTATCTCACATAAAACTATGTGATTACATTTGTTTAGCTAATAAACTCTACGAAAACACTCAAAATGATTAGAAAAAATCTAAATTTCACAATTCAAAATAACTTAAATAAAAGTGAATTTTCAAATAGTTTATAAGATAATAAGTTCAATAAAACTATTTTTAAAAAATCATGCTTAAATAAGAATGATTTGTCATTTCAATACAAACCACCTTCAGCTCTTTGAATACTAGTTCTTTTTATATTATTTGTATGACTATTTTTATTTTATAGTCATTTTAATATTAAGTAACATTTATTTTTGAATTATAATGTGAAAATATTTATGTTTTCGCTTATATATATACATATATATTATGTGGTAATTATTGTTTACAAACATATAATCAAAAATCTGATGAGGATATAATAATTATTAATAACTAATATAATATAACTGAAAGAGAAAATTGGAAAAAGATGGTATTTTCTTTTGTTATTTGTACCTACAAACAGTTAGTTTTGTATTAAACGGAAATACCAGGTTTTTAAAATTTAAATAAAAGTGGCCTATAATATAAATATTTTAGTAAGTTAAGTGTGTTTCTATATTATTTTATGTGTTAGCTGTAATTCTAATTGTGAATTTTAGAAAGTTTTCTCTCTCCATTTTTTTTTGAAGTTATTTGATTTAATATTTGTCTTTTGAGCGTCTGGTTTTGATGTTGGCGTTTCGAGAGGTCCACTCTAACTGTGTTTTTTTTTTTTTTAGTGGTGGCTTTGGTCTATGATCAAAACGAAAGCTCCATACCAAAAAACGATTATGTTATGTTATGCTTCTTTTCCGCCTCCGCTCCTCTCTTCTTTTCTTTTCTTCAATCTGAGATGTCCATTTGTCTCGTTTTGGTCGTGTAGCTTGTCTCGCTTTGTCAATTAGCTTTGTTTTATCTCTTAGGTGGAAGAAGCGCTCTCGTTTTCGGTTCAAGATTGGCTGGTGGGCGAGACTTAAGCCGAATTGGTTTTACACTTTTTATCCAAAGTGGCATGCAAATCCATACAAACCATTTATTAATTTTTTGTTTCTTATTTTATGTGTTTTTTAGATTAAAAAATAATGTAAAGACATTTAAAAAACACATATTATTTTCTAAAAATAAATATTATACAAATAATATAGAGATTTTTTATAGGATAACTACTTTTAGTTTATTTTCGCAAAAATAATATTTAAAGAGGAAAATGACCAAAATATTTCATTATAGAGGTAAATATGCAATTATAACCCTAGAGTTGACTTAGAGTTTAGAGTCAAGAGATAAAGTTTTGGGAGTGGAGTTTTAAATATTAAAAAAATAAAAAATAAAAATAAAAAATTTTAAAATAAAAAAAAAGTTATTTTAGTCATTTTCATTTTAAGGCTATTTTGTGATTAAACTTTAAAAAAATATTTGAGAGAATTGGCCAATAATATATAAAGGAATGTAAAATACTTATTCTTGTTAAAACATTTATTAATATCAAGAGTCCATTTTCCCCATAGCAGATATTCCGACTACATTTGGCGACATTTTCTTAAATAAATGTAAAACATTTGTTAGTTTTATTTTCGTAACCTACTAATTTAAACTTTTAATAAAAACCTGCTAGATTTTAAATTAATTTAAGATTAAAGAAAAAGAAAAAGAAAAAGAAAAAAGAAAAAGCAAAATTCCCAGTGCCGCCACTTGATACATTCGACTTCTGTTTAAATAATGGCTAGAGAAGAAAATGGCCGTATTACATATTCTCTCATACAAACATATGATTATAAAACGCCGAAATTAGAAACGTATGTAGGTAATCACTTGTCTACGAGTTTATTTTTTTCCACTTAGAAAGATTTTCAGTAACATATCTTAGATTTGTATCCTTTTCGTGTGAATACTTGCCTCCTTAGATTATTGCAGGTCTTTTAGAGAGAATTTCTTAGAAAAAACAAGAGACAATTTCTTAGTTTTTAACTAGAAAAAGCTAAGAAACGACTCTTAAATAAGAAAATAAGAGATGTTCCTAGCTTTTTCTAGTTAAAAGCTAAGAGACTATCTCTTATTTTTCCTAAAAAAATATTCTTAAGATACCTACAATAATCATGGCCTTACGGAAAGAATGTATCAACTACATTTTTAATGTAAAACCTATACATATAATTTCTTGTGGCAGAAAAAAGGTTAATATCTGAAACGTCTGCAAATTTACTCAGAACTTTAGTGGAAGACATCTCTGTAGATTAAAAAAGGTGTGGTTGTTTTTGTAAAAAAAAGGACAACTCATACATCTCAAAGTTCCTTGGATCTAAACGTCAAATCAAGTTCACTATGGCCACTTATTCTCATACATCCTTCTATAAATACGTGTTGTTTTCTAACTTTATGTCTTCATTAAATCAGCATTAACAAATCCGATCCCCCAAAGCAAGCCCAAGCTGCTTGTCAACACATACCCACAATCTCATCAAACATCGAAACGTTTTTAATCTTTCAAACTTATTATTTGTTTCGAGATGGCTCGAATTTCTTCGGACCCGCTTATTGTTGGGAGAGTGATTGGAGACGTTGTGGACCATTGTTTGCAGGCAGTGAAAATGACAGTGACCTATAACTCCGACAAGCAAGTCTACAATGGCCATGAACTTTTCCCTTCTGTGCTTACAAACAAACCTAAGGTTGAAGTTCATGGGGGTGATATGAGATCATTCTTCACTTTGGTACGCATAGCCTTATCACACATATATACTACACACACAGAGATAGGCTTTGCTGATATGTTTTCTTTATATAACTCTTTTTAAAGAACTAATAAGAACACTAGGCCGCAAAAATGCAGAAATACATAAACCTTTATATATCTCCTCTCTAGGTTTTGTAAAGAGACATAAATATATGAGATTTAATAAGTTGTGTTTATTTTTGGGGGCATTTGTAGAAATACAAAAAAGTTTAGGTAAAGTTTGTGAAAATATCACTACTCTCTTTTTTAACTTTTTTAAACAAACAAAAAATTATTCATCTATCTAGCATGATTAACCGGATTTTTTTATGGTAGAGTTTTTAGCGTAATTTAAGAACTGGTTTTTAACTAAAAAAAAAAAAGTTAAGAACCGGTTATTAAATATCCTATTTAACAACCAGTTCCTAACTTTTACTTTGTTAAAGTTAAAAACCAGTTCTTAAATTACGCAGAGTACCCCACCCTAAGAACCGCGGTTAATCATGATCTAAAAATCTGAAAATTAAAATTAATTTAGTTATTTTATGAAGAATATTATGGTTGAGTAGTTATTATTTTTGATAGATTTTTCATCAATTTTTCATCTATTTTAAGAAATCTGGAAACAATCCATAATTTGTTTTCTTATTTAGTTTGTATTTCTCGGAATCTTTACTTTAAATCAATGTTCAAGAAACAAGCGTTGCAAATACATGTGATGTTCTTTTAGGAAAAAAAAAATACACGTGATGTTATATATATTGGGGTGTTTATTTATTCATGATTATCGAATATTTCAAACAGGTCATGACTGATCCTGATGTTCCTGGACCTAGTGATCCTTATCTGAGGGAGCACTTGCACTGGTAAAATTTGTTCCTTCCGATTTTTGTTAAAAGACAGGTGATTTTATGCATACATATAACAGTTTTTGCAATGATCAAACGCAGGATTGTTACGGATATCCCAGGGACAACCGACGTGACATTTGGTAAGTCATATATGCAAAAGCAAATCAAACAATGGCATAGCATATGACTATGCATTCGTTACTAGTTTTATATATCATAGAGTTTCTGTTTTAATAAAAGAAAAGGTGATTTCACCTATTTGTCATGAACCTAAACATTATAAATAGTTCTCTGGCAATTCTCTTAAATAGTTTTTTTTAAGTTTTTGTCACAAAAATAGCGCTCAAAAAATAAAATGATCAAAATAGCTATTTTTTTTTTTTGAAATTTGAAACCCTAACCCCAAACCCACCCTTTAACTCTAAACCATAAAGTCTAAATTAGTTAACCCTAGAGATATAAATGCATATAAATACATTTTTTAGCATCTAAAAAAACTATTTTGGTCATTTTCTTCCTTAAAAACTATTTTTATGAACAACAAACAAAAATGGGTTATCTAAGAGAATTTTTATAGTTCTTTTCAACGCAAACTAAAAAGAAGGGACGGAATGCCTAGATACTCCTTTACCACTAAACCAATTTCTCCTTGGTTCATACATTTTTCTAACCTACTAGTTTGTATTAATGTTGCGGACTGCTTATAATCCATGTGCGTTTACATCCAAGTTTCATTTTTCGCGTAAAAATATAAGTAACTACTTTCTCAAAATATACAAATAACTATGCACTTTAGTTTAGGTTTATGTGTCATCTTCATGTTATATAAACTGTATGTGTGTAATTTATAGATGACAAATGTCAAATGATATTAATATAAGAAATACAAAACAGGAAAGGAAATAGTAGGGTACGAGATGCCTCGGCCAAACATAGGGATCCACCGATTTGTGTATTTGCTTTTCAAGCAGAACCGCAGAGGAAGTGTGGTTTCTGTGCCGTCTTACAGAGACCAATTCAACACTCGAATGTTTGCACATGAGAACGATCTCGGCCTCCCCGTTGCAGCTGTTTTCTTCAACTGCCAGCGTGAAACCGCTGCTAGACGCCGCTGACTGACTACGCCGTCTCCGTTCCCGGACAATATATGTTGTTCCATGAATTCTGCATGTTAGTTACGGGAAACAGCTTTTTATTATCATATTTATATATGTGTATTGTACTGTTTGTGATCTGAATAAACTCGGCTTTTCTTGTTACTCATTTTGATCGTTGTTTTAGTCTTTTGAATGTACATCTATATAACTGATGTTTCTTTCTAGTGTCAGTATTAATATATAGTTGTATTAGGGGTTAACGTTTTCAAAAATCTTGCTAATACTAAATGGGGATATAAGCTCTATTTCAGCCTATCCACATCAACAAATTAAATCAACCAATTTTTTTTTAGCACAAATCAACCAATCAAAATACATAAACACAACCACTTGATTTAAATCAAAGACATATTTAAAATAAAATATCATCATCACTTTATTTTCATTACTCCTACAACTTAAAACATTCGAGAGCGTTGATTCTTCTCGCTTATTCTTTTTCCCTTCCTCTCTTTTATATACTTTTTGGATCTCTGATCTTTGCTCTCAACTATGTCTCTCACAATCTCTATTCGCCTACTCACCTCCCCTTCACGATTCTGTTTCTCACATCTACAATTTCTATGTATCTCAAGTTTCTCCTCTTCATCTAAGCAATCATTTCTTGATCAGATTCTATTTCTCCTTTTCTTCTATTTTTTTCTTTGTTCCCCTAGTCAAATATGATTTGTCTTGATTTATGCTTTTGTGATTAATGAGTATATCGTCAGTAAAACTGAAACTTTTGATTGAGCTTATTGTGAAGATTTTAGCTTTCTTGATTGGAAAGATATAACATGAAAAAATCTCATTGCGTATTCTTTTGAACTAAGATGAAGTCGATGTACTAAAAGGATTTTCGATGAATAAATTTAACATTCATTTAAATATATATATATATATATATAGGTAAGCAGGGGTAGAACTAGAAAGTTATTTAGTGTGTGGCACTTGTTACAACAAATAATTAGATTATGTGCTTTTAAATAAATTCTATAGTAATTATCAAAGAAAAAATAAAAATGTGTGTGGGGCACATGCCACACCTACAATGAACCTCCGTCCACCCTTGTAGGTAACCATATCCAAATTGGACAACTAAACTAAGAAGTATGGGTTTCGAGTCCTATAGATGGCGGAATTATGCGAATTAATGGATAAAAAGCTTACAAGAGATCTGCAACATTGCGCAAAGAGTACTGCAAGCGTGGATCCGATAGGGCGGCTCATGTAATGTCGTCGGACGCGAATCCTAATAAGTCAAGTAGAATTGTCGGATTTAGAATCGTATGTAATATTTCTCGTAATTTGTAATAGTATAATTATTCAGTTTTTTAAAAAAAAAAAAGAGTTCGCAGGACCGTGTATGCTATCACAAGTGAGGTTGGAGTACTGTGTATCTCTTAAATTTTTTTTTTTCCTGATTCTTTGATTTGATTTCATTGTCTACAACAGTCAACCTTCTCTATAAATCTTCTTGGTCGGCGTCTTCTTGGCCGGCGTCTTCTTGGCCGGCCTCGGGGATGGACGATAATACATGATGAGTGAATTGTTTTTTTTACCATAAACTTATCAGTTTATCATAGTTGACTAGTTGTTTTAAATCTCGATTTCCTAGCTTTAATGAAACCTATGTTGTTCTTTCTTTTAGGAAAAGCATGACTGCTGCAATTAACGTGAAAATGTTCGAAAACCATATAGAAAGAAAGATTGGGGCTTACAAATAATTTGATTGACTAGATGAAGTGCTGATAAAAAAAGGGTTTTCCTATCTTTAATATCCTTGCCATCTGTGTTTCATTGTAGTAGTAGATTCTCTTCATTTCTTTCTTTTGTTTTGTATGCGATTGGCGAGTCTTTAAGCTGAAAGCTTTTTCGCTAGGCTGGTTTTCTAGAAAGAGTGAAGGTTGAAGAAGGTGAACGGTGTAATATCAGTGGGTTCTTGGAGGTGAATAATGTGGTGGGAAACTTCCGCTTCGCTCCCGGTGAAAGGTTTCATCATGCTTGCGTTCACGTTCATGATCATTTCAACCCTTGCACTTTCATTTTTTTAGTGTTTGTGTCTCACTGTAGATAAGTTAGACTGACTTTTGGGGACTACTATTGTGGTGTCGCTAAGCCTCTTGACAAGTAATGACAATTACGGTATTCCATTCACATTCCCATTTATATTTTCATGCTCTAATGGACTTGACATTTACACACCTAATGCTATGAGTCAGTATTTCATCAAGGTTTGTTATGGAACAAATAGTGATATGGTAGTTAAAGTTTGTCTTTAGTATGACATGTTTTTTACTCTACGGTGCGTTTTGAGGGTTGTACCAACAGTATACACAGATATATAAGTGGACGTACAATTCAATCAAATCAGGTAACAGCGATGCCCTTAAATATTAAACCTTATAAGAGTAAATGGAACAGCTATCAGTGACCAAACATGTTAAGAGCTCGGAAACAGGTCAGCTGCAGTCCTTACTAGGAGTACTTCTATGATCTCTCTCCAATCAAGGTTAGTGTGTGCATTTTAACTCCAGTTCTTGAGAGAGAAAAAGTGTCATTTAGATCACATTTTTAGTTCAAAAAGGAAATTGTAGGTAAATCTCATCACTTCTCATTTCCAGTAATGTTGGTTATTATTGACTATTTGCAGAGGTTTTGTAGAAGAAAGAAGTTATTTTCAGCAAGGAAAATGATTACCTTTTATATAGTTCTGATATGGATTTCTCTGTTTTACAAAAGCTATATAGAATCAGGAAATTCAGAGCCAGAGTCTGGAAATTTCCATACATGTTTAATTTTTTAAAAAATTTCAACCAAATCTTATTCATAGATTCTAGCGTGGCCATATATGTAGGTGAAGTAGCAGGTTTACAAGGCGTGTTCTATGGAAAATGTGTCCTTCGCGAGCTTAGGAGAAGTTTGTCCAAATCTTGTATTTTCCATGAGATTATACAAATTTTTAAGCCGTACATAGAGTTATGATAATTTCTCTGTTGCAGACAAGATATTATTTTCTTAGATTGGAGGGAATCATTCGGGTCTTGGTCTCACTTCCATTACGGTTCCAATACAAAAAAAAAGAAGAACATGATTACTTCTATATTATAATTGCCGTAAAAAAAAGATTACTTATATATTGTGGAATAATTATCTTAAATAGCCTATTTTTAAATTTTTGTCACAAAAATAATCTTCAAATAAGAAAATGATCAAAATAGCTTATTTTTGTTTTAAAATTTTTAATTTTAATTTTTTATTTTTTAAAATTTGGAACTCTAATCCCAAAACTACACTCTTTAATTATAAGTCCTAGTGTAAAATACTTAACCGTAAAGGTATAAATATATATATATTTATCTTTTTAATGAAATATTTTAATCTTTTTCTTTGTTAGAGGTTATTTTTGTGACAAAAAAAAATTTAAGACTATTTTAAAGTATTTTCTATATTGTGTGTTTCAAAAAATATATAAAAAGATTACTTTATAACTCAATGTTTGAAATTTGAAAGAGTAAGGATTGCAATAATTCAGCTTCTTTTTCTTTGACTCCAGCGTATACAATCACATTTATTATTTCTCAAGAAATTGACATTATCTCTGCTTCATCATTTGCTTTTATCACAAACAATTGGAGGCTACAAAAATGTCTGCAAATTTATTTTCTTTAATTGGAAATCGTTGCTTCACAAACACTTTTAAGAGTCTTCTGATCATCTAAAAGTATTTTAACTAAAAACAAACTATTTAGTCATAGTGTACATATATTAGAATTGTTAACGATGAGGATGGAACATAAAGGAATTAGGAGTGAATTGGAAAGCGGTCGTCTGATGGAACAACAAATCAAAGAGATGGTTTCAACTTTCAATTGATGATCTTAAAGGCTTCCCTTTTTGATTCACTCAATTTCAGGATGCCCTTTTATTATGGGAGAATTGGAAAAAAGAAATAGTTTCAATTTTTATTGGTCTTAATAGAACTTTTGATATTTTTGTTTACTTTAGACAGATTTTACCTTTTTATAATAGGAAAATAGTAAATTAAATTTTTAAAATATAGAAAAATATAAAAACCATTGAAAACATAAGTATGACTATTTATATGTTTAATTTTTTTTTTAAATAATGGAATCATATTTTATTTTATGTCTTAGCTACGGATGTAATATTCATTATGATCATCTACTTAGTCTAGAAATCAGATATTAAATATTACACATAGATCTACCATGAGTGTATAACACAAACAAAACCTTTTGTATATTCTATTTTAGCTATATTTCGTTAGGTAATATTATAGCAAGATATATTTAATCTACTTTTAGCTTTATTACAACTTATAACCAAGACTCTATGAATTACTTTTTTATTTTATATGTCATAATTTGTTTTGCCTTTTACCTTATGTTACGCGTACGGAAGAATAAACTTCCCACCCTCTCTACAGTGCTCTACTCTATGTTGAATACATATTACTCTATGTTTAATATTTTTCCTAAATCCACACTAAATCTACCCTAAATCTCTCATAGTATTCTCTCTCCCACAATTTCTCCTCCCACGATCTTTCTCTCATTTGTTTTTTGGCTTTCTCTTCTTCATCGACATAACCATCTTATGTACCATAGATTTTATCCATTTTTATCCATGGTATATAGGTGTTTTAAAATATATTTTTTCTGTTTCATTCTGTTTCTGAGTCTTTTTAGTATGTTTCCAGGTTCAGGAGTATTTTAAAAAAGTGGTGACTTTGGATTATTTTAGAGATAAAAATAGAGGAAGCTCGTAGCTGATCATCGAACATGTCCAAGGTCGATATTCATAGTCAACTTTCGATCGACGGACAGCTTCTGTCGTAGATTGATGGCGGAGCGCGCAAGGACATGTGAGTTTCTCAGCCGACATAAAGCCCAAGTTCCATTAGTTTACGAGATTACCCTTGGTCGACTTTAACCTAATATTTAAGTGTTTTGCCATTATTCTGGGGAAACACACGCTTTACGATACTTTCTTATTTTTTACTTTTCACAGAAAACAACTTATGATTTTTAGTAGTTGGAAAAAATATTCAAGACTCCTTCAAAGCTTTGTATTAGAACTCCAGTTTTTTATATATCTTATGATTTCTATTATTGTTATCATTATGAATTTCTTTGCTATGTCCAGGGCTGGATCTGGGAGCAGCCGGATGAAGCATAGGCTTCGGCCCCCAAAATTTTTGGAAAGATTTTACATAGATAAAAGCCCCCAAATTACGAGAAAAAAAATTCTTATAAAAATTCTTTAAGAAATGTTTCAGGTCCCTGGAATCTCAGATCCGACTCTGGCTGAGGTACATGACTTAGTCAATAGGATTGATTCAACAACGAAAGTTGGAATACTTTCTCATTAGAATTCGAGTTCCAAGATTGACAACCTAAGTATTTTATATCATTATAATTATGATTACCTAAACTCTGGATCTAGCTTATTTTCCATAATCTTACAAAACCTCAATCAACTATTGAACAATTGTGCAACCTGCTTATTTACTGCTTTTAAACTATTTACCTAGCTAGATCATTTCTGATTTAGATCTAGTGTGTGTCCTATCTCCTTGTGGATTCGATCCCTAAGTACTGCAGCTTGGCCTCTTATTTGAGAGAGTGAAGTCACTCCTTAGGCTAATTTGAGTGATATCAAATTTTGCGTCGTTGTCGAGGAGCTTTTGATCGCCATTAGATTTTATCTAGTTCGATTTAGTCTAGGCTACTTTATTGTTTAAGTTTTCTCATAATTTTTTTTCTTGTCTTTCAGGTACATGTACAACAATACTATAAGCAACAAGGAAAATCCACTACTCTTCTTAGATCATGTATCACGTGGAACGGTCGATCCACAAAGAGAAACACACAACATCGATCGACAACAACCTCAGTTTGTCGACGACACTCGCCAGCAAACGTCGACCGACACTACTCATCCGTCGATCGACACTCCTCAACAAACATCGATCAACACCGCTCAACGAACGTAGATCGACACCGCTCAACGAACGTTGATCGACACTCACTAGCAAGACATGGTAGCGACTCTTGTTCTTCTTTAGGATAAGAATGGAAACCTGCATGACTAGGATGGTCATTTGCGTAATGCAGCATGTCAGAGGATAGCTGATCAGGAGGCTGCAATCCCTGATCATGATGTTGATACCACTATAGCTGTTACTCAAGCTATAAATGAGGCTGCTCGACCTAGAACGTTGGTTGACTATAATCGTCCAGATCAGTACTACGCCAACATATATGTTATACGTCCTCTAGCTATTGAGAGGAACAATTTTGAGCTGAAGCCTTAGTACTTTACACTCATGGAACAGACACCCAACTGTGATCTGTCACATGAGCATCCTATGAACCATATGGAGAGGTTCGAGGATTTGGTTTCTGCCATTAAAGCCAATGGAATCTCTGAGGGCTATATTTTGTGCAAGCTCTTCAAGTACTCACTTGCTTGAGACGCTTTACACTGGCTTAAGCAGTTACCACCAGGATCCTTTACATCCTTGACTGAAATCAAGAACGCATTCCTAAGTAATTTCGTTGATGAGGCACGCGCTAAGGACTTTAGGAGAAATATTGCTACTTTCACACATGAGCCTACAGAGTCATTTAGAAGCTCATGGATAAGATTTAAGTCCTATCAGAGAGAGTGTCCACACCATGGATTCAATGTAGTGCAGTTGCTCAAAACTTTCTCTAGAGGCATCACACTGACATATATATATTATCTGGATACAGCTAGTGAAGGAAATTTCAACACTAGAAATCCATAAAAGGTTGTGAGACTTATTGAGAACATATCATCCAACAACAATACCAATAATACTAATTATGAGAGGAGAAAATTGGCCACTACCTTTGGGAGGGAGCAGATGAACGATGTTAAAGCTAGTTGGACAATGTCCACAAGCTTCTGAGGAAGCAGGTAAGCTTCGCAGATGATGTAGAAGATGTAGATGTTGACAGTGATAGAGACGACATGGAGGATGTGAACTTCATCAGTGGTACTGGTTTTTAGAGTCAGAGGACTGGAAATCATACTGGGTACATAAACTCTTATGGAACTGGTCAAAGGAGTAGCTTCAACCAAAATTCACAGTACCAGAAACCCTACATAAACACATACAACATCAACAAAAGCTCTTCCTACCAAAATCAACCATCGAAAACTCAAGAGGACAAGATAGAAGCAATGCTTAATCAGGTTCTTGAAGGAGAGCAGAAGCTGACAATGAATTTCAATGGAAAGATAGATTATGTCTACACAAACCTCAACACAAAGTTTGAAGCCTTGAGTACTCATGTGAAGAAGTTGGAGATGCAAGTGGTTCAGACATGAGAAGTTGTTGAGAGGCAAGAGACCTTCATCAAAGGCACAGGGGATGAAACACTGAAGCACCACGTTAATGTCATCATAGATGATGAATTCTGGCAAGTGGTTAGAGAGAAAAAGCTTAAGGAGGGCGACTTTAAAGTCGAGAGCTCCATGAGTATCGGCAGTTCACACTGGTGTCGATCAAGTCATCACTCCACAGCAAGACCAAGTCATCACTCGACAGCAAGACCAAGTCATTGATCAACAAAGAGAGTTAGGTGGCGATCGACAACGTCACCCAAACATCGATCGACGACCACCTCTTACCTACCTAGTGCAGCTATCTAAGATAGATGTATCCCAATTAAATGCACTCAGAAGACAATCCAAACCTTCAGATACACAAATAGACAACATCAGTCAGCATTCTGAAGATGTATCAGAGCCTATGCAAGTTGATCAGGCTACTGAGAAGAGAACCTTGAGGAGGAGAAAGGAAAAGGTTCCAAAGCATCTTAGGAGAGGAGCTAATAAGAAAGAGATGGATAGCTTCACGAAAAGGATTCTAAGGATCACCATGGAAAAGCCATTCGGGGAGGCTTACTTTACCCACAAACTATGGATGTTCTTCAGATAGACAAAGGAAACAAAGCAAGATATTGAAAGAATGTTCCATCAGGCCAGAGAGAAGACGAAGTACAAGATTACACTGGAGAAGAAGAGTGAACATGGGAAATTTATAGTACCATGTTTGATAGGGGGCATTGAGTATCCATATGTGCACTGCAACAAAGGTTCTTTAGTCAGCATCATTCCAAAGGTGATGGCAGACCATCTAGGTCTAAGGATAGAGCATTCAAAGGACTCATTCACTTTTGTGGATTATTCTAGAAGAAGCTCAGGAGGAATCATCAGAAACCTGGAGGTGCAGATTGGTAATGCCTTACCCCTAGTAGACTTTCATGCACTAGACATCAAGCTGAACTGGAACTCTTTTCTACTACTTGGGAGATCCTTCATGGCTAATGTAGGAGCAGTTTGCAACATGCAGACTAACTAATTGTGTTTGACACTCATTGACCCTATTGTCTACTATGATCTAGTGAGAGTTGTCAAGTCATAGACGTCCTATATGGAGATTGGAGATGATTCAGGATTGATAGCAGTATGTTACTCTGATTCCATAGCTGAACTTGAATCGGATGGAGAAGCATTGATCAACATTGCATCGTTGTCATCGATCAATCATCACGTTGGAGCCCGATCGGCAACAACTGGGAGGCATCGATCGATAGTATCCAAACGAATGAAGAAATCGATTCTCCAGACCTCTGTTTCCCGAGTTTTGCAGTTGAAACTGCTATACCCTCGAAAAGGAAGATCCGTGTAGTGCAACCTGATGAGTATGGAGTATACATAGATGAAGATGTCAATGCACAAACACTGGTTGGGAGGATCATAAGTGTTTCAAAGAAGGATATAGAAGCAATATTGGAGATGGTTGATAGATCATGATGGAAGTATCTGAGTCTACCACAATATGAAGGATGTTTACAGATGCATGGACTTCGTCCTTCACCCCCAAAAGAAGAAAACAGATATACTAAAGACGAAGTCATGGAGATCATGAAAAGGCAATGAATGATCAAGAAAAAATGTAGAAGAATATGCATCAGACCATGGACAGACTCTTTTATTTTCTTAACAACATCATTGCTTGGATAAGCAAGAAATTGGAGAAGCTGCAGCAAAGACTGGAATATACAGAATGGATCATTCAGATGCAGCAAGATCACATAACCATAAGTGAGGAAGCAATAAAAAGTTTTTTTGGTACCTGGTTCGAGATGTGGACACTTGTTTCTCAACAAATAGTCATCTACTTCCATACTAGCCAACCAACTTCCAACAAGTAAAGCTAAATGACTATAACAAAACACTGAGTGTGGGGCAACTCATTGTTACGTAAGTTTTAGCTTTATTTTTAAATACTTTACTGATTTTTGCACTTAATTATTTCAGAAAAAGGATGATGACCAGTAATGACACTGTAGTTGCGCCATCGAGCAACGACGTAGCAGACACATCGATTGATGGTTCAGCAGCAACGTCTATCGATGCCGAACAAAATGCGAGGTATTGTTCATCATTCAAAAAAGATCCAAGGAAATGATTATTTTGAGCATCGAATGATGAGACATGGTCGACATCATTTGACAGTATACCACGAGCATCGATCGACAGAGACATCACTGTCGATCGACACTGATATCAATGAGCATGTATATTGTTCTTCCTTCTTAAATTTTGTCCTTATGATTTATTTTCTCACCGAGCATCGACTAAATAAACATTAGGGACAATGTGATTTAAGTCTGGGGGGAGGTTTACTAATATTGGTGTTTTCTTTTGATTTTTATTTGTTTTTTTTTAGTTTTATTGAGTCAAGAAGGGGATGATGAACTTTTTCAATTTTCACTTATTATCTAAACCACTCTCTAGCACCATTCTTAGATTTACTGACTGCGGAGTGTACTAGAGTTGCCAAAGTGGATCACCTGCCATTCATCCACACTTTTTGAGAATGTTTGAAGGAACCAAAGCTGACCTCCAATCTAAATGAACTTAATCTGCTTGTCTTGGGGTTTGGCATACATTTGATCGGGTTCCTTCTGCAAGTTTAGAATGTAAGAGTCTGCTTGTTTCTGGTTCCTCTCTCTCTCTCTCTCTCTCTCTCTCTCTCTCTCTCTCTCTCTCTCCCCCTCTCCC
>MU105641.1:0-49703 GCA_012274485.2 Sinapis alba | reverse complement strand
TGTCAAAAAAGAAGAAGATAAAAATCAAAATTAAGGTGAACAAGATAGACTGCATCAGCATCACTGTTCACTTGAATGAGATAAAAAGATTCAGAGAAGAGAGAAATATGGAAGAAAGGGATCAGAGAAGACTACTTGTTGGTCCAGATACTTGCTTGAGTTGAGCACATGTGTCCTCTGATCGATATTCCCAAAGTAAAGCCTACAAATTTTTATATATAAGAAATGAGGTTAACAGACGGGTTAGTGAGACACTATTAGCTAAGTTGTTGGTTAGATGAACTTGGTTCTAAACTAGGATAAGGCATATAAAGTGCCTCTTAAGTTGGAATTGATTTGATGTGGCTTGCAACATTATATAGGTGATAATAATGAGTTTAAAATTATGTGAGTCCTTGCTGTTTAAGAACCAGTTTCATTAAGACTACTTTTGTTTTGCTTGAGGACAAGCAAAAGGATAAGTCTGGCGGAGTTGATATACCATAGATTTTACCCAATTTTACCGATGGTATATAAGTGTTTTAGAATACATTTACTCTGTTTGAAGTCTAATTAGTATGTTTTCAGATTCAAGAGTGTTTTCGAGAAAAATGGTGATTTTGGATCATTTTGGAGATAAAATAAAGGAAGTTCGTAGATGACCATTGAACATGTCCATGGTCATTATTCATAGTCAACCATTGATTGACGGTCAGTTTGTGTCGTCAATCGACGGTAGAACACACTAGGACATGTAAGTTTATCAGCCGACTGAAAGCCTAAGTTCCACTGATTTACGAGATTACTCATGGCTGACTTTAATCTAATATATAGTTTTTTGCCATTATTTGGGGTAAACACACGCTTTAAGACACTTTCTTATTTTCTACTTTTCACAAAAAACAACTTAGAATTTTTAGTATTTGGAGAGAAGATCCAAGACTCCTTCAGAGCTTTGTATTGGAACTCAAGTTTTTCTATCTATCTTATGCTTTCTATTATTCCTATCATTGTGAATTGCTTTGCTATATTTGAGTAGTTTTCTGTTAGATTTAGGATTGAATAGATTATGAGGGATTAGCAAAAAATATAAAATTGCTAAGGTGATAAACGTCTTTCAAAGAGTTGCGATTAATGCATGTGTTCTATAGTAGCTAACTAGAACATTGATCTTAGGATTGTAGACAACTACGGCTATAGGCTCTGTACCAAAATAGACTGCTTTGAGCTACGTTGTTAGAGAAACTTGAGAACTGATCTAATTAACTCTAGTAAATAAATCGAACCAACTCGATAAGAATTGAACAAAGTGACCATTGATTGACACTCTTATTGTGCCATCGATCGACGGTCGACCGGTGCCAAGAAGCGATAGCTGAGGTACATGACTTAGTCAATAGGATTGATTCAACAACGAAAGTTGGAATACTTTCTCATTAGAATTCGAGTTCCAGGATTGACAACATAAGTATTTTATATCATTATAATCATGATTACCTAAACTCTAGATCTAGCTTATTTCCCATAATCTTACAAAACCTCAATCAACTATTGAACAATTATTCAACCTTCTTATTTAGTGCTTTTAAAATATTTACCTAGCTTAATCACTGCTGATTTAGGTCTAGTGTGTGTCCTAGCTCCTTGTGGATTCGATCTCTAAATACTACAACTTGACCTCTTATTTGAGAGAGTAAAGTCACTCCTTAGAATAATTTGAGTGATATCACCATCTCTTCTCTCTATCAATACAACATGGTTGTAAATTTATGTTTAATCTGGTGTATGGATGTCAAGTTGCAATGATCAGTGAAGTTTCTTGGTAGAAAAAGAAATGTGTGGTCGAATAGTAACATTATAAACTACTACTACGTTAGAGAAGGTCAAGATCATGGTGTGTGAGGATTATGGGGTCGACCATAATGTCGTTAATGCCGAGTTCAGTTATGAGATGGTGAATCAAAGAGGGAATCCTCCAACTATTATCAGCAATGATCGACAAGTATCTAATTTTGTGGGCTACGCGAAGAAGGATTCGTCTACAACCTTGTGTATTGCATTCTCTGCTACCGGTGTAAATGAAAAGGAAAGAGTCAATATCGATTTGAATAAGGAGCCATGTGATTCAAGTAATGTTGAGGATGACAAAGTTCCTAAAATAAATTGAGGAGACTTTGTGAAACAGAAAAGGAGTCTTGTGATAGAATGAAGAATCATGTCGTTGAGGATGGTTTCAGTGATGTTGGTTTAAAGAGTGAAAACAGTGGAGATAGTGAAAAGGATGGCCGATCTAGGAGTACATATTTCTTGAAGAAGAATCAAATTTTCAGAAGTAAAGGTGTTCTGAAGGCAACAATGGAAACTTGGGCGATGAAGAATATTTATGATTACATTGTTCTCAAATCAACGAGAAAATGGTGGTATTCAATGTAAGGATAGAATATGCAACTGGACTATGCATGCGGAATGTATGGATGGGTCTACATATTTCATGATCAACAAGTGTGTAGGAAGACATTCATGTACTCCTTCGAGGAAAAGCAAATTCGGAAAATGGGTCGGCAAGAACAATTGGGAAGCTGATACAACATAAATTTGATGATGCCAATAATGACCCAAAAGCAAATGAGATCATTCAATTTATGAGATTGGAGCATAGTTGTGAGATTACTTATTGGCACGCTTGGGAAGCTTGTGAGTATGTAATTGCAGCTGCTAGAGGTATACCAGATCAAAGTTATGCTAAAATATCAAAATATTTGCATATGATTAAAGAAGCTAATGCTGGTACGCAAACTCACTATGAAACTACTAAGGATGAGAGATTCATGTATCTATTTATGTCGTTTGGGCAATCAGTTAGAGGATTCTACAATGCAATTCCTCTCATCCTGAATAACCATATTCATGCCTCTCATCCTGAATAACCATATTTAACACATCTTCAATAGATGGTATTGATTTGAGAAACAAGATATGGCGACGAGTAGGCTCATAAGCTTCATTCAATCCCATAAAGAAAGTGGAGACACTACTTCTTTGTTGAAAACGTTCCCAAAGCTCAGTTGCAGAACACACACACTTTCCATAAGTACATACACGAAGATCAACATAATTCTTGTATTCATCCTAAAGAGTAACCAGAGCAGAATGGAAGGTACTTATATCCATCGATCCTTGTTGGATTTGACTCAACTACTGCTCATATTCGTAGACCCTTGGTGCATCATCTTATTTAAACCAAGAAAATATATTTTTCCAAATTGATTCAGCAGTAGACATGAACAAGATACTTTTACCTATCTTCTTCGATACAAAATTCATTAACCAAATAGCTACCATGTCGTTACTTCTACACCAATTAAGATCCAGCATCCCTATGATTATCCAAAGATTTATGAATTGTACCATCGATGAATCCAAGTTTGTTACGGATGTTAATAGTCATTTTGACTAATCGACGACAAGAATGGAACTCTGCACCAGAAGTGAGATGATCGGAGACCAAGAAAAGTCCAACATGATCAGAGCTATGAAGATAGTACAGATTCTCTTACTGATCCAAGAAATGTGAAGCAGTCGAAGGATTCAACGAATTTGAGCTCATCGCGACTGTAATCCGTGAAGATGACATTGAACGTGTAGTTGATTCCATGAAAGAGATGATAAACCAAAGTGAAATCAAGAAACACTTCGATTCAAACCTGAGAAAGAAGAAAGATCGAAAGAATACAGATGACGAAGATGATCTCAAACTTGAAAACAATCAGTTCATCAACTAATTTCTGAATCAGATGAGAAAAAGGAAAACTTATGACAAAGAAAATCGCATAATCACCCTATGAGAAAGTGAAGCTCAAAACTGAAACTGAATGAATTGGTTAACTAAAATCTTTACAACAAATGTATATAAATACAACAGTTAAATAAAAAGAAGCTTAAACCAATGTGGTTATCTATTTAACCATAATAAACCATATGTATTGTATATAATAAGTTTGTAACCATTTTTCTTCTCTTTGTCAAAAATGTGGAAAAAACCTTAATGGTGACAGTTCTAACATAAATTTCACAACAACGTTGATAGTATAAATAATTTAAATTAGTATTTTGGATTGGTTTTATGAATGGTCGCCACAAAAGTTTCGTAGAACATGTCAAATAAGCTCAGGTGATTCTCTGACCACAAGACTGGCATGAGTGGACAAAACATGTGGCTAGCACGTAGGTGGCTTCTTCTCCTCCATGATGTACCGAGCCATTCCTAGCCGTTTGAAACCATTTTTCTTCTCTTTGTTAACAAATGTGGATTTAAACCTTGATGGTGACAGAACTAGCACCAAATTCACAACTGCGTTGATAGCATGACTTTGATTGTTCCCTAATATCATAGCTTTATTAAATGATCACTAAATGGAACAATCAAATAATGGTTGTAGAACAATTATCGAAATCTAAAGAACAAATCATTTTATAACCAAATTGAGAAGAAATCAAATTAAGCTTAAATTAATGATGATAAATCTACATCAAACACAATTCTTTCAGATCTTCTCGAGCTTCTCCGCTATCACAATGGGATTCGCCTTAGCGATCTTCTCCTTCCCGACCCGCTTGAAATCAAATGTGCATTCGTGCTGCTCGGCGTACCTATGGGTTCCACAAAACACGAACCCGCACCTGCACCTGAAGCCTGTGATCCCCACGCGCCGCCGGCAAGTCAAACAACGTTTCGGATCTTGCGGCGGCTTCTGGTCCTCCTCGGGCTCGGTCGCTGCCCGTTTCTCCGGGTTCGTTGTGTTGACTTCTTTCGGATCTGTAGTCAGATCGGCTGGAGGAGGCGGTGGGGATATGGAGGAGGACGCAACGGCGGCGAGAGTCTTCTTAAGGGCGTTTTTGGCTGTGGAGGAGTTTTCCTGTTCGTGCTTTAGATCTCTAAAACATTTAGAGCAGAGATTTTGCGTAGCGGTGTTTCCGAAGAAACCACAATCGTTAGCGCATAACCGTGGTTCCTGAAGCCTATGTTCTTCCGACATGATGTCGTAATCTGAATAATCAAAACTCCGGTCAAAAGAAATCAGATCGATGACCGAAAATAATTAATTATAAACCTAATCACAAAGATCCGTGATGTAATTAATAAAAATCAAAGCCAAGAACTATCTCAATACCTGGAGAAACAAGATCACGATTTATAGATCTAATCGGGTTCTGTGATATTCGAGAAGAAAAGAAAACGTTGAGAGATGAGGGAATAAGGATAGATGGCTGATAAGTTATGTATATAAAAGCGGAGAGAAGATCGATGGAATAGGGAAAGGAATATGAGATATGGTAATGTTGAGAGATAAGGGGAAGAAGATGATGAAAGAAGAAGTATGAGAAATGGAATAGTTAATGACGAAGCAATCGGAAATAAATATTTATTTATTTCTCTTTTTGCCGTAAAATGGAAATTTGTGAAAATATGTTCAAGTTTTCTGTCAGTGAAGGTTCCAGAAGCGCTCATATTATACTCTCTCTATCAAAATAAATGGATCTTAAAATTTTTGCATACCAATTAAAAACTTATAAACTTTTATTCAATTTTTTTTCGCTTATCTAAAAATAACAAAAACTATAGTTAATTCAACCAATAAAAAATTATATTTCAGAATATAAATAATAAATAATATCAAATCATATTAACTTTTTATATAGAAATTTGAAAACATCACTTAAAATAAAATAATTTTTTTTCTTAAAACACCAATTATATTGATACAGAGAAAATAATAATGTTTAAATAATTTTGTAATAATTTATAGAAAATTAAGTATCATTAGTCAATTCCTTTTAATCTTTGGTTATTTTCCTTATAAAAACCCATAACCATCAATTTATTTTACGAATATTTGCTAAACAGATGTAAAAAGCTTATTTTATTGGAAAATCAATTTCATAATTATTAAAACAGCTTTTTCATAACTAAACCCCGACCACAGTTCTAAATAGTCCGCTTTGCCAAAATAAAAATAAAAAAGTTAGAAAATATCATTTTTACAAAGGAAAAAGAAAAACTAAAGCCCAAGATAAAAAAAATGAAAAGAAAATAAAACTTTGTTTCAAAAAAAAACTTAATTTTACCACGATATCTATTTGAAAAAAAACTAAAGAGTAAAAAATTTCGAAAACCAATTTAAAAAAAAAAATTCAAAAACCAATATTGTAAAAAAAAGTTAAACTCTTTTCTATATTTATTTCTATTATAGCATTTAAAAACAAATCTACTTCAATCTACTCATATTTCTTCTTCTAAAATAAAATAGAGACTGTTATCTTTTTTTCTATAAATAGAGAAAAATAGCAAATCTTTATTTTTACTCTATAATTAGAAATTACTATTATAGAAGAATACATTGAAGTAAATTTCACATTTATTATAAAGTTTTTCTTTTTTTAGAAGTAAAAATAGTAAAATATATTGGAGATGGTCTAAAAGACAATGAAAACTTCGACACTACACACTCCAAACACACTCCAAACGTGAGGAATGGTGTCTATGTAACGCCCAATGTGGCACGAACGTATGTGACCTCCCACATTAACTCTCAGCCCATAAGTCTAACTCTTGTTCGACGTCTGCCCATAAGTCTAACTCTTGTTCGACGTCTGGTACCCACTAGTAAAAACCTTCGGCACAGCCACGTTAATTTTCGTGGGTATGACCAATATTTCGTGGCTATACAGAGCAAAAGCTACGAAATGCTACGAAACGTTAAACGTACGTATACGAGCGTAGCAAAAAACACGCGTATCAAAAATCGTAGCAAAGTGCCACGTTTTGCTACGAAAGTTTCGTGGCAAAATTTCTACGTTTTGAGACGAAAATTGCGTGGCAATATTGCTACGATTTAAGACGAAACATAATGTAGCAACATGCTACGGTTTTGCTATGAATCTTTTCGTGACATGTTGCTACGTTTTAGTGACAAAACATTTCGTGTGTATTTGTATTTGTTTGCTACGGTTATATCCGTGGCTAGTTTAAACAAGTATTAAAAAAAAATTAAAACAATTATAAATTTGTAATAAACAAAAAATGCTATATACGAATTAAAAACTAAAATATCATAGAAACCAAAATATATTACATTAAAGTTGCAGTTTTAAACATTCAAAAGTAAACAAATTATAAATAAAACAAAGAACACAAAAGATTGTAGCTTAATACATAAACTGGCCAAATTATTACATACCAAGTTCATGGCACCATCTATCTAACTCAGATTGGTTTGTGGTTGTGGGATGTCGTGGTGGAGACTTATCACCTTGTGGCTGATGTTGAGATTGAACTGGAGCTTGGGTCTGACCTTGAGGTTGTGACTGAGCTTGAGGCTGAAATGGTTGTGAAGTTGAGGCTTGAGATTGGAGAGTTTGCAGAATAATGTTGAGAGTTGCTTGGTTTGCTGACATCCCCTCCTTTACTTCAGTCTTGAAAGCATTGATTTCTGTCTTGAAAGCACTGATATCTTCCTTCACTTCAGCAATGGTGGTCTCAAAGCCAGACATGCGCATCTCAACGTCCAAGTTGCGCTTCAGTGAGTCAGGAACTGGCAACGAAGGACTGCAGTTCTTGTACTGAACACTGCCAAGGCCGTAGATTGTACCCTTCTTTGTTTGTCCTCTCTGCAAAACGAAAGGAAAAATAATCATAAGCAAGCATTTCCAATGACAAGTACCATAACTAACTAAGACAACTCAACTCCAATAATTAACTTAGACAATCACAAGCATTTCCAATCACAAGCATTTCCAATCACAAGCATTTCCAATCACAGTTACAGTTGCATAAACATCTATTAAACTAGTAAGCTGAAATAAATAAAATAAGGATGTGAGAAGAGATGACCTTGATGTATTCTTGGTTGAGAAGGAATCGCTTTGCATTTGAAGCAGCAGTGGAGTCAGTTTGACTGTCGCCAAGCGGAGATCCATCTTGTAACATCTCTTCAACGGCTTCCTCCACCTCCAGCACCAGTTCCTCTGTACGTTCGTCTAGGAACTGCCCATCCTTACCAGTGTGAGTCTTTCTCGCAAGGGCTGTGTATGAAGGTGGTTCCTCCAGCATCTATAAGAAAGGAAACAGATGGAAGTTAGACAGCAGCATTAGAAAAAAACTTAAGGCAAAAAAAAATTAAGAAAAAAACTTACCATTTTATACTCAATATTTAGGAAACAACGTGGGCCTGCACCATGCTTGTGCATCTTCTTCCCTTCTGGAGCAGATTTACGAGATGCTGCAGCTTTTGAACTCTTTCTTTTTGCTTCCTCAGTGTTGTACTTCTCAGTCATTGTTGCCCAGTGAGTATCTGACATGTAGGAAGGATGCCTGTTATCTCTCCTGTTCTGGCTGATGCGGCCACAGACAGTAACCTGAGTTTGTTTCTTCCATTTCAAGTAGATTTTATCATGGAATTGGTCATCCCAGTAGTAGTGTTGCTGCAAAAGAACATAAGTCAATAGAGATAAATATTATGGCTAAGTAATTTTCGTGGAGAAAGGGAAAAGGAGAAGGAAAGTACTTACAATGAAGGCATGCCACCACTGATCCTTCTTCTCATCTGGAACGAATCTCCAGCTTGCCCACGGCCCCCAGTAGTTTCCCTGCCATGTTGCTCGGATAAAGGCATGGACTTCAAGATCAATACCAAACCTGAGACAAGACAATGGCAAACATCAAACACAAATCATATATTGAACTCTACACTTAATCTACTAATACACGGTTCAACTAATACAATAAGACAATGCTAACCATAACAATGCTAACCATAACAATACTAACCATAATATGATACACAATAAACAACATTAACAGAACTACTTTAAAGTTACCACAATGCCCCATTAAGCTTTTGCGGATGGAGATGTGGCTGGTTACGTCTGGATGGCGCACGTAGCAGAGCATCTTCTCTTCTCCTGACATAAGTGGCAGGAGCCGCAGGCACTGCACTTGAAGACCCGACAGAAGCGTGAGGTACAGCTCCAGGAGGTACAACTCCAGGAGGAGCAGAAGATGGGGTAATGGAAGCAGGAACCAATAAGGTCATTTGAGGTCTCCCTTGCCGCATTTCTGTAGACAGACGAAGAGAGTTTAGATTGAAACCTAAACTTGAAATCAAAACTGAAAAAAAACAGCAACTTACAATCAAAACCGAAACGTGAAACCAAAACAAGAACTTGAAATAAAATCAAACTAAGAATCAAAACAGAAAAAAAAAAAAAAAAAAAAAAAAAACNAAAAAAAAAAAAAAAAAAAAAAAAAAAAAAAAAAAAAAAAAAAAAAAAAAACTCACGAATCAAAACTGAAACTTGAAATGAAAATGAAAACTTAAAATCAAAACCAAACTAAGAAGCAAAACCGAAAAAACAGAAACTTGAAATCAAAACCGAAACTTGAAATCAAAAGAGAAACATGAAAACAAAACCAATCTTTAAATCAAAAGTGAAAAAAATAATAGAAGAGGAACCGAAAAAACTTATATCGAAACCCTAAGATTTGTAAATCGAAACCCTAGATCGAAGAGGAATCGAGAAAAAGAAGAGGGGCTCACTAACCGGGGATCTGTAGTCCGGAAGGGCGAGGGCGACGACGGGATTCGTTAGGGGTTCCGGTGGAAGGAATCATCGTGGAGAGGCAGAGACAGGAGGCTGTGAGAGAGGAGGCTGTGAGAAAGGAGGCGAAAGAGAGAGTCGAGAGAAGAGAGAGTCGAGAGAAGAGAGAGAGAAGAGTGTCGTCGGCTTTGGTTAGAGAGAGAGAGACACACACGTGATGTTAGGGTTAGAGGGGAATGGGTTTAAGTATAATATTTGGGCTTTACTAAGGGGGGAAATTTTGGGTTTAGAGGGAAATGGGTGTTGGGGTTTAGAGGGAAATGGGTTTTGGGTTTAGGAGGGAAAACTTTGGGCTTAATTATAGGAGGGAAATGGGTTTTGGGTTTAGGGTATAGATAGGGTTTAGGGTATAGATAGGATTTAGGGTTTAGTTAGTTTTAAAAAAAAATGTATTTAAAAAAAAAATGTTATAAAATCTGAAAACTATTGATTAGAATTTAAATATATTAACATTTTCAAACTAAGAAATCTAGTTATTTTAAATATTTCCAAATTTTAATACTTCATAAACTTCAAATTTATTAAGACTTTCACTTATTATATATTACAAAATTAAAAACTTCTTAAACTATAATTACTAAGGGTTTATTTATTTATATTACAATTTTTTAGAACTTTATAAACTACAAATTACTAAGTCTTCACTTATTTATAATACAATTTTTAAAAACTTGATAAACGCCAAACTTACTAAGAACTTGAATCAGATTCTGAATCCGAATCAGTACAAGGCTCATCTAATTCATCTTCTGAAACATATTCGTCATTAGGAGGAACAACTGGTGTGGATTCATAATCTGAATCATCTTCGACAACATACGCCTCAATTCGCAACATCACGCTATGTGCAACAACTTGGTTGTGTGTATCATCTTGTAACGCAACAAGAGCATCCTCAGACGTTTCTTGAACCCCTCTAGGCATAACTTTTGTACATGCCCACCAATCGTTGGCTGATGTACGTCGTACCCGCGGATAAGGAATAAAACAAACTTGATCACAATTACCAGATAAGATAAATGGATCATATTTCTCATACTGCCAACGCGGTGACACATCAACGATTCCTGATTTATGTTTTCGAATTCCCCGACCTTCAGTTGTATCAAACCACTTACATTTAAAAACCATGGCCTTCAGTCCAACAGAACCGAAATACTCAACCATCATTATCTCCTCGATCAAACCATAATAGTCAGTATCTGTGGTTCCACGAACTTGTACGCCGTAATGTTGGGTTTTCTTATCTTGGCCATGACTATGTGTGTGGAAGCAGTATCCACGGGAATGGTAAATCGGCCAATATTTATACTTACGTTGTGGACCTTGTACAAAATCCAACATCCACATCGGAAACTCATATGTGTTACTCGCTTGCACAACCTGTCAATTAAATTTATATATACAATTGATAAGTTTCTAATTCAAATTATAAATCTAATAATATCAGAAACTTACATAGTTTTTCACCCATTCGGCAAAATGTTGGTCTTTCAGTATTTGTAGATCATTACTAGACATATATGGATTTTTCTCCATCAGAAACTCCTCGAACATCCTGTGATTTTTTATTAAAAAAGAGATTATAACTTTAAATATCATGAAAATAACAAAAAAAAAAATTAAAGTACCTTTCGTAGGGTTCAAATGTATCACAATTGAGCATCATAAAAGTCTGGAGAATGGTGTAGTCATCATCGGTTAGCCATTTCTCTTCAGATTTTCCACTAACCCGACCTTCGTGATAAAACAAGTTAGGCACATCTGGATATTGATATGTAAATCGAACTTCTCCTGGAAGTGGAACCTCAGGTACCACATGTGGATTACCAAAGAAGTTTGCAGAAGCAGTAGATATCTCTTCATTCACATATTGGGCAACGATAGAACCTCCAATGTGTGCCTTATTTTTAACTTTCTTTTTCAGATGGTACATGTATCGCTCGAAAGGATACATCCATCTATATTGCACTGGACCACCTAAAGCAGCTTCGTCTGCTAAATGTATGACCAGATATTCCATAACATCAAAGAAGGACGGTGGAAAAATCTTCTCTAAATTGCAAAGCTTCACCGCAATGTTTTCTTTCAAAATGGCAACATCTTCGTGCTTAAGTATCTTCGCAGAAACATCACGAAAGAATAGTGCTATCTCTACAAAAAACAATAGGAGTTATTCAATAATAACACATCCCAAACTAAATATTAAGATTATGTACCTGAAATGGCAATGTAAACACTTTTGGGAAGTAATTCCTTAAACGCAAATGGGAGAAGTCGCTGCATAATGACGTGACAATCATGACTTTTCAGACCTGAAATCTTGCTATTCGTCTCGTCTATACACCTACTAAACTTTGAAGCATACCCATCTGGAAATTTTATATCATTTTTTAACCATCGCAGAAATTCCTTTTTTTCTTTCTTCGACAACCGGAATATCGGGACTGGCATCGTCCCATCATCCTTCATATGTAAGTCAGACCTTCTGCACAAATCAGGTAGATCCATCCTCGACTTTGCATTATCTTTTGTCTTTCCGGGAATATTAAGCACCGTGTTGATAAGATTATCAAAGAAATTTTTCTCAACGTGCATGAAGTCCAGGTTGTGGCGAAGAAGAAGGTTTTCCCAATACGGCAAATCCCATAAGATGCTTTTCTTCACCCAATTTAGGTCTTTGCCATAGCCGTTTATAGTGCTCACAGATTTCTCATGTCCATTTCCTCCACAATTGACAGTTTTTTTATGTCCTTCGATGTTGTTGATTCTTTCGCGGAGAACTTCTCACGTCAACCATGGTGGAGGATCATCAGTTATTGTCTGCCCCTTTCGAAAAGCTTGGACATTTCTTCTGTAAGGATGCTCCCTAGGCAGAAACATTCTATGGCAGTCAAACCAGCTATGCTTCCTTCCATGTTGCAACCAAAAAGACTTTGTATCATCAAGACAATATGGACATGCTAAACGGCCATGAGTCATCCATCCGGACATCATGCCGTAAGCGGGAAAGTCATTAATTGTCCACATTAGTACGGATCGCATCGTAAAATTTTGCTTCTTCGAGACATCATATGCTTCAACTCCATCGCTCCACAAACTTTTTAGTTCTTCGATTAACGGCTGCAGATAGATATCAATGCTCTTCTTTGGATGCCTTGGCCCAGGAACTAGTACTGATAAAAAGAAATATTCTCTTTTCATACACATACCCGGAGGTAGGTTATATGGGGTTACGATGACGGGCCAGACCGAGTGGGCTTCACCGCTCATACCCACTGGATTAAATCCATCTGTTGCTAATCCTAGATAAACATTTCGACTTTCTGCAGCGAAATCAGGATATACCTTGTTAAAATGTTTCCACGCTGCTGCATCAGAAGGATGGTGCATTTCTCCTTCTGGCGACGCATGTTCTGCGTGCCATCGCATTTGTGATGCAGTAGCCTCTTGTTGGTACAGACGCTTCAACCTCTCTGTAATAGGCAAATAGAACATTCTCTGCTTTGGACGCCTTTTCCCCTTTCCATGGTTCTGGTGATATCTATCTTTCCCACAAAACCGACACACCAACAACTCACGATCTTCTTTCCAAAATAACATGCAATTATCTTCACAAATATCAATTTTGACAACAGAGAGACCAAGCGACTTCGTCAGCTTTTTCATCTCATAATATGACCTAGGAGCTATATTTGGTTGTGGCAAAACATCTCTAAAAGTTTGTGATATCTCATCCATACATGTCTCCGCCAAATTATGATCAGTTTTTACTTTCATTAAACGAGATGCCAAGTATAGTTGAGAAATACCTTCAACACATCCATCATATAGTGGTTCATTGGCGGCTTCAAAAGCTTCAAACACTCTTTCTTCATATTGTTCTTCATTGGGTTCTTCCATCAAATTCTCTGGTATTTCAGTTGATCCAAACTCTGCTCCAGGAATGTTCTCTTCATATGGGCCATCTTCTTCATACCTTGCTTCATGTCCCATAAATTGACCACCCGTTGATGATTCTCCAACGTCATAGTAGCTTTCTCCATGGCTTGACCATACATAATAATTACTTTTGAAGCCGACTCGGTAAAGATGGCGAGATACGGTTCTTGCATCACGTTGCTTTCGGTTTCCACAACTTACACAAGGACATAACATGGTTTGTCGCTCAATGAAAGAATTTTGACTCGAGGCAAAGGCGATAAAAACTTCAACACCTTCGCTAAACTCTCTTGAAACATTATTATCACCTGGATCAATGTGTCGATCCATCCACTCTCGATTTTGAAAATAAAAAGACATTGAATTTTTTTTTTTTTTGGGAAAAATCGTATGATCTTACGTTTGATTTTGTTATAGTAGTTGCAATGTGAATGAACTCTGATGCGGTCGGTTATATAGAGAAAAAGTTGCCACGTTCTGCCACGGTTTGCTACGAAATTTGCTACACTTTCTGCTACGAAATGCCACATTTTTTGCTACGAATTTGCTACGAAAAGTTACGTGGTAACCATTTAGAATCTTTTCTGCGCCCAATCAGATGGATGTGATTACACTGAGATAACTTGCCACGAAATTTGACACGAAACATTGTAGTGGCTTCAGTTTTTTGTATTTATCACTGCCATATGGCAGGAACTGATTGATGGGATACTTTTTTCGGTGGACTTGCCACGACTTTGCTACGCTTATTTTCGTGGCAAGTCTTTTTTTAGTTTTTTCCCTCCGATTAATATATATTAATATTAAATCTCCATAGACACGATTAAAACGTAGCAAAACCGTAGGAGTTTACCACGAATTGCCACGCTAAAAGAAAGCCACGATTCTAATGTGGCAATTCCGTGGCTACATTTTGCCACGAATATATTTGTAGTATTTTCGTAGCAAGTTTTGCTACGATTTACCCACTATTTGCCACGTTTTTGGTTTTCGTAGCATTTCGTAGGTAAATCGTAGCTTTTACGTTTTTGCCACGAAATTTGCGTAGCATTGTCGTGGCTGTGCCGATATTTTTTACTAATGACCGTACAATATTGTAAGGGTTTAAAATATTTGTTTAATTATTTTACATACAACATAATTGTTTTCTTTGTTTTGTCTTCGATTACATAATTTTGAGATTGACCAGCTTTCACTAACTTCTCATAATCACACCCTTTGATTGTTTAAGATTAAATACATTTAACTCTGAAATATTTTTAAATGGTTAATAGAGAATATAAATGAACTTTATGTTATAAATAGTCAAATCAGTTCTAATAAATCTATTTCACCTACTCCACTAATCGGGGTATTACATTCACTCTCACTAACAAATATAACGTCCTCACACATTTAGACTGTAATCTTCTGCTGATGTGAGTCAACTCGACACTACACTTTCATACATGTTTGACTTTTGTTAAGGTAATTTTGTGCAAGTGATTAGTGTTCAACTCTACGGAATAATAGGAAGAAGGAGACAACTCTTCGTAGTACTTTTTCCTACTTCAGTTCTTGATAAACGAGGAGATCATACCTTTAGAGTTACTGCCATAAGAGTATGGTCTAATATACATCGTTAATGTCTTGATAGCAGCAGGGGAAATGAATCATATGGCAGTAACCATCGTTCTGTAGTGAGGATCGCATGGTCTTCCTGTTCCATTTGATGGTTCTTGCTTCCAAAGATGCTTTTTGGGCTATGAGCCTTGTCACCATGGAAAGTATTAGGATTTATAGCTTCATCCTTCAGTGGGGATTGCATATATAATCAGTGGGGAACCAAACCATCCGTAGTTCATATAAATGATGGCATGTAGCCTGGGTAGGCATGTAACCTTGTTGGCACCTGGCCTTATAAGGATGTAGCTCTGTAACTTATAAGAGTCATCTAGTCTAAAAGGCACATGGCTAAACTAGATGGTAGACTAGTCAATGTTCTTCAGTGAGCATTGTGTGTTCTTGGTGATGGGCAGGAAGTCATCGCCTGAACCGGTAAGTAAAGTTGTAGACATGCTACAATGAACATATAACTTGGTCTCGTTAATAGTAATCGCAAGGATTTTCATGTCATATGCATGCCGATGAAAAGTATCTTCTAGGTAAATTCTTGCCTTGACGGCTATAGAATTGAGGAGCTCTTGAGTTGGACAAATTGGCCTTCTTTCTGTAAGGTTGGGAACCCCATATTTATAGTAGAAATCGTACCTCTATCTTAGAAATAAGAAATATTCATTACAACTTTAGATAATAAAATATATTTTTTTCTTGAAGATGGCCATATATTACAATACTTACATTTTCCCTTAGATTTAGGAAGACTTGACCATATCCTGAGATATGTAAATGTTCATATTTATCTGGAAGTTTTCCTCTTTGCTCGGAGGCAAGAGGAATCATCTGACCCAAAACTCAAAACTCGAAACATGGAACCTCGAAGCTAGAACCTAGAAGCTGGAACCCATAACTAATAGATCGATGTCCTTCTCTAACTCGGAGGTTCATGTCCTGAATTAATTTTTTTTCCAACAGTTTGCCCTTTACTTTTTGATTTCATGTTTGAAGTCAAGAAATAACATAACTTTCTTTGTAGGGCTTCCTGAGTCGCACCTTAGCAGCAAGTTCCTTGTTGAATTAAATGTATGACTTCGGCTCGTCTACTAAACATGATGTTAAGCATGAGCCCTAGAACTGACTTGTTGATAGTGATTTAATGTATGCCCATGGTCTGAAAGGATCCATAGCCTGGTTGGAGATGTATAACCCGGAAAATGAATGAGAATCCTTGGTCCTAAAACATGTAAAACATATCTAAAAGACACCTAAAACATGTAAAACATATTTAAAACATGTAAATTATATTTAAAATGTGTAAAATATATTTAACACATGTTTTAAAAAAAATATTCAAAATATTATATTTAATTGCACTTAGTAGTACTCAAGGTAGTAGTAATATTATTTTGTTCATAGTGATACTTTTGCAAATTTTATCATTTATTAGTAATACCACGTGAAAAATAAAATATTTTTAGTATAACCAATACATTTAGACAATTTTAAATCGTATATAACACTTTTATAGAAACAAAACTCGGAAATATGTAATTTGTGGTGATTCATCTTATTATCTTATTAATGACCTCGACATCAAGACATTAGAGCATCATTAACCCACAACCCCCAAAAGGGGGTTTTATTTTTTTTACTTTTTCTGATTTTTTTTTTTAAAATTAAACCAATCGCGGGTCAACACGTGTCAGTGGGGCCCGCGAACAATGTAAGTGACGGTTCTTATTTAAGAGTTTTAGGAACCGTTTCTTGCACTGTTCACGGGCCCTACATGTCAGTGGGGCCCGTGAACAGTGTAAAAGACCCCTTTAAGAGACCCCATTAATGGTGCTCTTATGCATGAAAGTATAATGAAGTTTTTTTGTGGAAATGATAAGTTTTCTAACAACCTAAGAAATATTAAATATTTATTTGATATATAAACACATATATTGAAATATAATTCCTAAATATATAAGTTATATTTACCAAAGTATATAATAAGTTAAAAATTTAAAATTCTTAGAAATATGCATAATACATAGTAATGCAAGGTAGTCTAAGGTAGTCCTAGTAATTCTGGTAGTTCACTATATACATAAAAGTCTCAATAGTTATAGTAGTCCACAATACACATAGTAATCCAAAGTAGTATAATAGTACCTAATATTTCAAAGCATAATTAGACAAGTTACTCTGTGGTGGCAAAATTATTTTCACATTAAAAATATTCATATAAATCTATGTCTTTCCTTCTTTTGCTTTTGCTTTCCTTTTCCTTGTCCACTAGATTTTCTGACTAATATAAATCACTGTTTTTGTGTGGATCATTTCTTTGTTTTAAATATTGGAGAATGCACTTTAAGTGATCTAATTTCATTTGGTACAACTCATAATAAATTAAGAGAGGTAGGATTTACGAGGTGAGTTTTATGATTGTATGTTCATTTGAGGAATTTTTTCACAAACAAAAATATAATATCAAATCTTCAAATTTATATAAAATAATGTAGATCCTTCCGTTTCAAGAAGAATGTAATTTTGATGTTTTTAACAAAGATTAAAGATGACTTGAATTAATAAATACATATTTTTAATCAAATTTTTAAGACAAATAAAATTATTTATAAAATCATAGCATTTTGTAAATGATATTAAAGTTAAAATAGATATAATCTTAAATGATACTCTTTACATAACAATAACAAGAAAAATATCAAAATTACTATTTATAGATAAAGAGAATATTATTTATAATTTATATAGATTTTTAATTTAAATACAAATATAAATAGTAAAAATATGAAATCTATTATTTTTCAATTTAAAGGCCATATAAAATATATTAAAACTTAAATTAAGGAAATTTGAAATTATTTTTAGTAAAATACTACTGAAATATATGTTTTATTAAACTTATAGTTTTGAATTTTTTTTATGTAAGCCAAATTTATATAAATAGTTTTATTAAATTTAACTGTAAATTTAATTGTTGATTAAAAACTATTTATATAAATTTGGTTTACATATTTTCTTAATTTTTTATTTTTGAAATATTATTGAAATGATATATATATATATATTAATCTTTGAATTAAATATGAAATATCTTATTTTAAATTTGATTTATTTTATATAAAAGAAATAAAATATAAGTTAAAAATTAATTTATATAAATATTTTATTAAATTATTATTTAAAATTAATTGTTGATTAAACTAATATTTTAATAATTTATTTTGTTATTTTATTGTTTATGAAAATATTATTTCAAGATAAACAGAAATTTTTTATTTTTGAATAATTTTTAGGTATAATAATCATTTAACAATATTTTTAAAAATAAATTAAAAGGATTTGGATAATAAAATCTGGGACGCACCTGGAAAAAATAAAAAAGTATCTAAACAAATAATCTAGTTCATACAGAAAATAATATGAGATACACACGGAAAAAGGAAAAAAAAAAAATCGTGGGTCTTGTAATATTTGAAAATAAGAAAAAATAAATAATAAAGAAAAAATAGATAAAAAGAAAAAGAAAAAAATGGAAAAAGTAGGGTAATTAGAAAAAAGATGAGGTATAAGAATATAATTTTTAATTAAAGCATATATAATTATTTTCGAAATTCTGGTTGTAGACTACCTGCTTCGTTTCCAAACGAACAATGTTACGTTCCTTTGTAAGTGCCATTTGCATCTCTGTAAATTATAATAATAATCAAAACAATATAAACAACCAATAAATATTTAACAATTTAAAATCATAGAACAATCATAATTATTTTCCACTATAAAATTAAAAATATTTGTGTGAATGCACAGATTAAGTTATGGCCAGTGTTAAAAAAGAACTCTATTAGTGCTTGTGTATTTGTTGGAAAACATCTCAAACTCTACTATATTTTCTACTATATTTTAGAATAAGTTTAAAGTAAAAATATTTCAATTCCCTTTTATTTTTCACTCTATAAAATAATAAAAATAAGTTTACTAAGTAAATAATCCATTTTTTTTCAACGCTATATTTTCTATTATAAAATAGAATGTCATTATAAAGTTACTTTATTTTGGAAAAAATAGTGTAAACCACTAGAAATGGTATTAATTTTTTTTTAATACAAAAAGAGATGAAAAAATAAAATAAAGTATGTATAAGATAAAAACGGCAAGTGTTTTCCTTTTCATTCATCAAAATGTTGAGCCAACTTTTAACACCCTACAAAAACGCCTGAAAGTTTCATCATTTTACTAGTCAACGCTTCGTTGTTTTATTCTAGACCTTTTCGTCTTCAGCGTCAAATCTGGCTTCTCTTCATCGCTTCCTTTACATTCATTCGTCCTTCCAATCCTCTCCGATCGTCTGCTCAAATTCATCTACGAGTTTTCTCACCTACGATCCTCGATCACACCGATCCTTGAAGTACGAGTCGAGAAAATTGGTAAACCCTAAGATATGTACAGCAATTTCAAGGAACAAGCGATCGAGTACGTGAAGCAAGCCGTTCAAGAAGACAATGCTGGGAACTACAATAAGGCTTTCCCTCTCTACATGAACGCCCTTGAGTACTTCAAAACGCATCTCAAGTACGAGAAAAATCCCAAGATCAGAGAAGCTATTACCCAGAAATTCACCGAGTACCTTCGCCGTGCAGAGGAGATCCGTGCTGTTCTCGATGAAGGAGGATCGGGTCCTGGATCTAACGGCGACGCAGCGGTTGCGACGAGGCCGAAGAGTAAGGCGAAAGATGGAGGAGAAGGTGGAAAGGATGGAGAGGACACAGAGCAATCTAAGCTCCGAGCTGGATTGAACTCTGCGATTGTGAGGGAGAAGCCTAACATTAAGTGGACAGATGTTGCTGGGCTCGAAAGCGCTAAGCAAGCTTTGCAGGAAGCTGTGATTTTGCCGGTCAAGTTTCCACAGTTCTTCACAGGTATGTGTTTTGAATTGGAAAGGAATCTCATTTATTGGTTGCTTTGATTAGTTTTATTTATTGATTCGTGGTTGTTCGTTTTTTTTAGGAAAGAGGAGGCCATGGCGAGCTTTTCTCTTGTATGGGCCGCCTGGAACAGGAAAATCCTACTTGGCCAAAGCTGTTGCTACTGAAGCTGACTCTACCTTCTTTAGGTAACATATTTTTAAAGAGTTTAGTCTGAGAAGTTGAAGCTCTGTCACTCATGGATTTGAATTGGTGCTAAGTTATGTAGGGGGTCTTGAGTATTCTGGGATAGGTTTGATTGTCCTCTTGAATTACTCTCTAGCTATGTTACCTTTTTGTTTTGTTTGCTCTTGATTTCTGAAAGGGTTATCGTATTATAAGAGGATTACGTTTGCCGCAAAGGTTTCTTCTTGTTTAGCTGTATCCTGCCATATAGTTGTAGGAATCTCGGCTATCTATGCATATTATCCTACAAGCATCTGCAGCTAGATTTGGAAAGCTATTGTGGTAGAATCTAAATGTCCTATAGGAGAACCACCAACACATGTTGTTTTGGTTAGGCGAGCTTGCAGGTCATTGGTTGAAAAGGTTCCACAAAGTCTTGGTTTACTGGGGCTTACACTACGTTCTTGATCACAATGATTGAAACTTTCCAAGCTAGCATCTTTGTGCTGGGGTATTGGGTTTTGAGTCATGGCTGGCTGTGTACTTTATGTTTGTTGTTTTTCTATCTTCATCTTTGCTCTTACAGTGTTTATACTTGGAAACATGTTATGAAAAAAAAAGTTGTTTCCTTTTTACCTCCCAACCCTCAGCGTGTCTTCATCAGACCTGGTCTCGAAGTGGATGGGTGAAAGTGAGAAGCTAGTATCAAACCTTTTCGAGATGGCTCGTGAAAGTTCTCCCTCGATTATTTTCGTTGATGAGATAGATTCGTTGTGTGGCCAACGTGGAGAAGGAAACGAGAGTGAAGCTTCAAGACGTATCAAAACAGAGCTTCTTGTGCAGATGCAGGTTAGAAAGCTTATCCCATCTTAACACTCTGTCATTCAATTTTAGTAGAAGCATGTCCTCTCTTAACTTATTAACTTTTTTTCTTTCAGGGAGTTGGACATAGTGATGATAAAGTACTTGTGCTTGCAGCAACCAATACACCTTATGCTCTTGATCAGGTAAAAAGTCATAAGAGTGAATTGGTTCTAAATTTTCTTTCCCAGTCTACAAAAATACTGATCAGTTAACACCATGTTGAGATTTTCAGGCTATTAGACGACGTTTTGATAAGCGTATCTATATTCCTCTCCCAGAGGCCAAGGCTAGGCAGCACATGTTCAAAGTATTAAATTCTCATTAGCTTCGAGTTTCTGGATTAAAATTATACAAGAAAACATGATCCTTTTACTAATGATATGTGTGTTTTATGCAGGTCCATTTGGGAGACACGCCTCATAATTTAACTGAATCTGATTTTGAATATTTGGGGCTCAAGACAGAAGGGTTTTCTGGTTCAGATGTTTCCGTTTGTGTACGTAGTTTGGCCCTAGTGATTTATTGTTTTCCACAATTTGCCACAGAAGTAGATTTAGATAGATGAGCCTTTTATCTTGACAACCTTTCTGAGTATTGCAGGTAAAAGATGTCCTTTTTGAGCCTGTTCGCAAAACTCAAGATGCAATGTTCTTTTTCAAGTCTCCTGATGGTACATGGATGCCATGTGGACCGAGGCAGCCTGGAGCTATCCAAACCACGATGCAAGATTTAGCAGCTAAAGGCCTTGCCGAAAAGGTACCTATCAAAAGTTTAGCAGTGCACGAGTCTGCACTGCTCTTCATAGAATTTCGTTCATATGAGTTTCTTTTAACTAAAGACTGATTTATTTGTTTGTTTTACAGATTATTCCACCACCGATCACAAGAACCGATTTCGAGAAGGTACTTGCTAGGCAGAGGCCAACAGTAAGCAAATCTGACCTTGACGTCCATGAGAGATTCACACAGGAGTTTGGAGAAGAAGGTTAATAGATTTGTCATTCATCAAATACCTCGCACTATCACTAGTCTCTTCACTTTCTCCTTATGTATGTACTGAGAAGTTACCAAATCTCAAACCCTTGTTTGATTTGATTCCAAAACATTTCATTTGCTTTGTTTCTCGAAATGTGTAAAAAATGTTCTAAATTCTGAAACAATGATTTTCTTAGTTATTATTGTCACCAAAAGACCCCACATGAACAAACTCCAGTACTACTAAAGTGATGAAACCTATTTGTTGTATGTCTAACTAGCTTTCTTTCAGTCTTTGCAATCAATTTGGTAACAGCGTGATAATCTCCGCAAACCCTTTCTTGTGGCGATCAACCCAAAATCAATAGCTAATCTCTCACTATGGTGAGCAACAATAGCTTCTTTATGCTCATCATCAATGTCCTGAAGCACATAACTTGTATCTAGCTCATACCCTATATCCTTCAGCCGTTTACTCAAATCTTCTAGCTTCGAATAGATCTGATCTCTAAGACATTCACCCGCCAAAAGGCATAAGTCTTGTTTTTGACCTCAATCCAATTGTAAGCAGCTTCTTTCTTCACATTTCGCTCGTCCATCAGATTCCTTACTTTGGCTCTCTCCTGCTAATCCCGTGACTCTGCATACATATCAGACAACACATGCACATCAATCCGCTGGTTTCATCCCAATTATCTTCTCTGCAGCTATTCTCCCAAGGTCTATTTTTTTTGTAAACACGACAGGAAGCTAGAACTGTTAACCAAAACCAATACCATTAAAAATGGATCATTCCCATTTTATACCCTTAATGAAATACTTCATTTTTCCAAATATGCTATTACTGTTTCAAAGGAAAATTAAATCTCATTAATGGTATAATTGTCTTATGTTTTTGGGCTTATATAATTTAAGTGTTTGAGCTTATATAACTTATAACTATATAATTAACTATAAATAAAATTGGGTTTATGGGTTTAATCCTCATCTCTATAACAGATCAAATAAAATGTGGTTTATATAACTTATAATATACGTCAATGTCTTTAATTTTTAAATAATTAGTGTTATGTAAATTTAATTATTGTAATGTAAGTTTATAATAATTTGACAAACATATAAGAATTCGGCTGTACAATAATGTACATTCCTACTCAGTTTCAAAATATTTTAAATCTAAATTAAAAATACAAACTTATAATAAGTTATTACTAACGAAAATAAATTAAACTCAAACATTATTATAAAATAAATCCAAAAATATTTATGCAAGGTACCAGGTCTACCGGTTCAACTACAAATATGTGTCAGATATGAAAATCCGTCTTAAACTCAAACATTATTATAAAACAACTTTTTAATTATTTGTTTTCTAATAAAAAATTATAAATTCATGCAAAATTTATCAAAATGGTTCAACAAAAAAAATATTTGTACTTTTAAAAATAATAGTGACTTATAAATCAAATAGGAAAAAAATATGTAGATTAATGCTTAAAACTATGATACAAATATATGACAAAAAACTCATTTTCAGTTTAAAATCGATAATTCATATTATTAGTATATTTCAATAATGAGAACACATTGTTCTTTAATATATAATATCTATACTATTAAATCATACATATCATCCTTAAATTTATTTCGAACAAATACTATATTTTGAAGAGAAAAAATGATAAAAACAATCAAACTCAATTGTCACATTTTTTTATCCTTCTTCTACTAACCAATGCATGTGCACAAGCAGCAAATGCTCCAATGAATGTTACACTATCCTTTTTCACCTTCCGGTTATTCATCTCCTCTTAAACTACAGGAGAATGGCTTATTCGTTACGAAAGTAAGAGTTCCTTTAGGTGTTTATTATCTCAGTTACCCTTCGTTTGGGCATGAATAAGCCATTCTCCTAGCTATATGGTTCCATGACACTAAATCTCTTCCTTTCTGTTACAATACTTTTTCCGCCCTGTCGATGCTGCATTTCTTTGCATACATGGTTAAAAGAGCACTACTAACACATAGATAACCCACTCTTTATTTTACAGCAAAAATGTGGAATTGGTTTCCTTGTCTTGAAAAGGCGGAAGCAGCAGCACACACGTTAAGGACACTAGAGCATATGAACTAATTCAGTTTTTTTTTGAATCCTCTATGAGCTCGCTTGATAGGATTAAAATGTCATTTATTGATGTAACGTACACTGTTTACAAACTCTCAACATGGTATCTCTCCGTGATAACCCAAACCACTAAATAAACTCTTTAGGGTCCAATTACTTTCCACATAAAAGTCCCCCTTCAAATATACTACTGAGTCAAGTATTTATACTTGTATACTTTGACTCGTAACAGACTCAACGGCTATAACAAACTTAACCACCACTCTCAACCGTCGAGTCCATGTCACCTCCTTCTCCATTCTCGTTCTCTATCTCAGCTCTTTCCACAGCTACTTCACTTATGTTCTTCAACCTCCTTCTCACATAGCGCCTCCAAGACTTATCAATACCCTTCTCGGTAAAATTGAGCTTGTCCTCAAGCTCAAACTCATGAAACTCCCTCTTAATATCCTTTACACGTAACCAAGACCTCTCGTGGTCTGGAAAGCCCTTCCAATGAACTAAAACTTCCAGATGACCTTCTGCATCATAAAGAGAGCTTACTAAATGTTCTGGCGTAAGGATAAATCCTTCCAAGTCCTCTGTCAAAACATGCAATGTAGACACCAAATGGCCTTGACCCAACACTGGTTTCAGTTGAGAGATATGAAACACCGGGTGGATCTTTCTCTCAACAGGCAACTGCAAACAATATGCTACTGAACCGATATGTTCTATTACTAGAAAAGGACTGTAATACTTCGCTGCAAGCTTCTGAAAAAATCTCTTAGATATAGATGACTGACGGTAAGGTCTCAGCTTGAGAAAGACGAGAGACCCAACCGCAAATTAACTCCAAGTCACGCTGATGCTTATCCACATTGTTGGGCCTGATTTTGGTCAAATGTTGGGCTGAAACCAACTAAAGAGTGGGTCTGATTGTGTCATCAAACTCGGCATATCATTAAGACAGAGGCAAGCTCGAAGAGGTCAACAAAATCCCCACGATCTCGGAACAGTGGAGAAAATCAGGGAGAAAGAGACTATAAGAATAGAAAGAAAGGGATATAAAGGACACACATGAAACCCTAGAGTCTTACACTACATTCATCGACCTCGACCTTAAGCCCTCTTATTGTTTTCACTTTGTAATCGATCTCAATTATATCTCGATCTCATTTCTATTACTGTACTCAAGTATACTTAATCAATAAAAGTCTATTTTTGTCAACCGGAATCTGATTATATCGTTGTGTTATGAGGATATCGTTGCCCACATCCTTTTTCTTTCCTAATTTTTACATTCAAACACTACCATATACTTCGTGTGGATTTAGGATCCACACGCATTATTTTCATTGCCGTTTGAGCCCTTAGTAAATGACCATTTGCATCGAGTAATATACTGTCTCCGTTCTTCATCATCTTTTCCAACTCAAAGTTGCTCGTCGAACCGTGTTCAAACCACAACAACTCCGCTGGATCACGACCATAATCCAGCTTGAAAGGTGATGTCTGGATTGATGTATGGAACAAAAAGTTATACCCTATGCTGCATGGAATCGGAAGCGGAAGCGTACATAAGCGTAGAAGAGAAAATTTTAAAATATTTAGGAAGCGGGTACGTGTTGGAAGCGTTTATATACATATATATATATATATATATATTGAAACACTAAATAAAATAAAAAATTTAATAATAAAAATCCAACACATAATTTAAATATTGAAGTTCAACATAAAAGTTAACAAAAAACTCAACATAGCAAATAAATAAAATTCAAGTTTTAAAGTCAGATATCAAACCTACCATTTCCGTCAAACAAAACAGCTTCCAATTCTGGTTCATCAAGAGAAAGATCCTCAAACTCAATTTTTCCCGAATTAATCTCATCCAGTGAATCAAATTGATCACCTCCAACATCCCACATACAGCTAGGACCTTCCTTATAAGCAGAGCTCCTTCTTGATAGAAGACGGAGGTTAGTGTGCACAAATACCAAATCTTCAGCTCTTTGGGGAACAATCTTGTTTCTTATAGCAGAATGAATGAACTTGTATGTACTCCAGTTCCTTTCGCAACATGAGGATGAAGATGGTTGTCCAAATAACTTGAATGCTAAGATTTGAAGCTTTGGTGCCAAAGATCCATGAACTGCCCACCATCTCAAAGGTTCTAAGATAAACCTATCATGAATCACATCAACACTACCAAAATCCTCCATGCATAAAGAGAAATTTGAATATTCAACGTTAACCTCTCTCCTTTCATCTTGATTTGGAAAATACTTCATGATACAATTTTTTCTCTGTCTAGTAACCTCCAAATCTTGATGTGGAGCCTTTCTACTCTCTTCTTCTGCAAGTCACTCTGGACTATAGTATATGCATGCAACAAAAATATATAACAATTAAAATCTTACTGATCAAAAACTAATATTACCATTTTATAAGTAGATAAGAAAAACAGAATAAAAACAGATTTATAAACTTACTTGGGGTTAAGGGAATGTGCCATACAATAAAGAGAAGTCAAAATCGAATGCACCGCATTCCAAAAGACTGAATCTTCATTAAGTTGTTTCTTTTCTTTTTTTGAAGATAGCTCTCTTGACATTCTGAATCATACTTTCTCACCATTCATAAACCAGATGAAGCTAAAGAAGTTTTATCAGTATCAGCAGCTCTAATCACGCTATAGATGGGCAAAGTGAAAGATAAAGCATATTCAAGCTCCTCCCAAAACATCTCATCTACTTTTTTTTTCTTTACTGCAGATGCTCTCTCTACACCGTCTTCTTTATAATCACCACATTTAGGACTAATCACCATTTGTTGTAACCCGGTCTTTATTTTTTTGAATCTCTTTAATATTACAACCGTGGACGCAAACCTGTAAAAATAAAACTAATGATCATTAACTTAAAGATTAAGAATTTAAGTAAGCTCTCAATTAACAATATAGAAAACTAACCTTGTAGAAGCAATTGTGAGGAGCTTAAGATCACAATGCTCAGTGAACATTACAAGCCTCATTCCGTGATTCATAATATAATTCTTGATCCAATTCACATCTTCACTGATAGACTTTATCCAGTAACAAGCATCATACACCGCTTCATTATTTCTTGTGCTCAATAATGGTGAATATATATTCTTCAGAGCAAGGTTCAAGGTATGAACCACACATGGTGTCCAAAAAATAGTAGGAAACGTGGCTGAAATAAGTGCACCAGCTTTTACACAATTTGAAGCATTGTCAGTGACAACCTGAACCACATTTTCATGCCCAGCCTCCTTTATGCCTTCTATGATCAGCTCTGCAATCATCTCACCGGTTTTTGTCTCACCGTGAGTATTGATCTCCCTTAACATCATTTGACCACTCTCATTTGCAGCAATCAAGTTAAATATTGGTCTTCGTTGTGGATCTGACCAACCATCACTACATATACTTACTTCTTTTTTGTTTCCATGTGTTCTTCAAAGGTTGCAAATGCATCTCAATGTTCTTTCTTTCCTTTCGAAGATGTGTAGTTTTCAATGCATTATACCCGGGTGGAACATATCCTGGAATCTGGGAAGCACGCACATATGAATTGCGGTAGTGAGGATTTCTTTCAAGGTTAAAAGACATACCACCTGTGTAGAACATCCTAGATATCTCACCATCACATTGCTCTCTAACTTCATTCTGAAATGCTTTTTCCAAAGGACCCATACCCTTTCTCTTCTTTGGATCAGACTCAGTTACATTTGGAACTTTGTAGCTCATATCATAATCAAGAGAAGAACTAGATATGTTCCTTGATGATGAAGGAAGTGGAACTGCTTTAGGAGCTGCACACTTTATTTTCTCTTTGTAATCATCAACTAGTTTTTTCATGTTAACTCTTTGCTGAGGAGTGACTTTCAAGCATCCTTTAATTCCTTTTCCTTCTTGCAGCAGATGAGTCACAATTCTACTATGAGATCCAACATATGAATTACTGCATAACTTGCATTCAAACCTCCATGATCCTTCTCCAGCTAACTTCTCAATTTTGTTCACATAGATTCACAAAGGTTCTTCGTCATCCACGTTCGAGGACTCATCAATGTTTAGAGGATATTGAGACATTAATCCTGTGAAAAAGTTATGTTAGTATTCTATGAATAGTTATATTTTAATCTACCAAACATAATACAAATATGCTATATATAATTGCACACGATAAAAAATACTACAATAATATCACACAAAACTACGTACACAAACAACTTACATAATACTATATTTAAAATATTCTTTGCAGCACATGAATTTAACACATATCATGACTCACGATCAAGCAAAAAAATATACAAACCACATGCATTAAAAAACAAACAAGTGACAACATATCAAAAAAATACAATAGTTGATTATTATCAAATATATAAGTTACGTACCTTTGATTCTCTTCTCTCAGAATACTGGATAAATGTTGAACTTACAGAAAGTATCATAAACTGCTTCTTACGGTAATTGAATTCCAAAAGACTTTTAATCTTTTCATTTATTTGTTAACTGGGGTTTTGTAATTATAATGGGCTAATTGGATCACATATTTACATAACAAATCAAAATTAAAAAGCCCAAAATAGTTAACCAGTTTTTTTAAACACAAATCGTTCATCTCCTCAAAACGCTTCCGACCACTATCCATCAAAGCTTCCAATTCAGAATCGTGTGCTTCCATCGCGGTTCCAAACGTCTCATTATCCGAATCGTGATTCCATGTCGATTCCAAACGATTCCAAACGATTCTGTTTCCGGTTCCGCTTCGGAAGCGTGAAACGCATGATCACCAACGATTCCATGCTATGTAGGTTGTACCAATATTCTGCCAAAGAAAAAAATCGATGCCACTGCTTAGGGGGTGTTGAAGTGAAGCACCTCAAGTAAGACTCCACACACCTATTCACTACCTCTGTCTGCCCATCACTTTGGGGATGATAAGCAGTGCGAAACTTGAGCTTTGTCCCAGCTAAACAAAAACATTCTCGCCAAAACTTACTCAAGAACACTTTATCACGGTTTGACATAATAGAAGTAGGATACCCGTGTAGTCTTACGATCTCTTTAATAATTTACAGTTGCTACTGATATTCGCGTTTACACACTCACCAATTAACCTAATGTGCACGCTACCACAATCGAATGGTATATCGATGCAGCACTTTAGGATCGAATCCACAAGGAACTAATGATCTATAACACTAAGAATTCGCAAACTCTCTTAATCTAAGCAAATAGAAAGATGATTGATTGGTAACAAGCTAAGATCCTAGAAATATAAACAAGGTGATCTCAAATTCAATCAAGAAATAAGTGCAAGAACTAATCAATAATTAAGGATGGATCCATGGGCAAGATAATTGATATAAGGTGATCAAGGTTCAATCTCGGATGTTCAAACAAACAATCAACAAGTCTATAGGTCTAGAACTCATTCAAATAGATTAATCCACTCCCATGATAATAATCCCTATGCTAATCATGTATTAAACATCAACTCCCGTTGGCCTAATACATTCAAGCATGCATAAATAACAAGTCTATTAACCACTGAACATCTCGGGCATCAACTCCCGTTGGCCAAATATGTAAAGGACAATATTAGGTTGGATCAGACATTTCATCGAACACCTTCCGGGTGTGAAATGACTAAAGCTCTAAATCAACTTGATCAAAATTAATCTAGCATTAAGAACACCTAACAAGCATAGAACAATATTAATCAAGCAAGAAACATCCTAAATATCCACCTAATCACCCTAATCTACTTAACCCATGAATCACAAGATGATTACTCACTAATCTCCATGATAAACCTTAAATCTATGTAAGATTCAAGGCTAATCATGTTAATGATTAAGAGAAACAAGATATAAGATGAAGTATTTCCTTAAAATGATAAAAAGATTCAAGCTTTTACAAGATTAGACAAAGTCTTAAGAGAAAATGAGATAAATTTAGGGTTTTTGGGTCTAAATCTATTTATAGAGGTCTTCAACTCGTGCTGGTTTAATTGAATTAAACCGGGTCAAACCGGAATAAACCGGTCAACATGATGAAATCACATTTTTCTTTTCCCGAGCGGCCTTTGCATCCCGTTACGTCAAGCCGCTCTGACTCACGCTCATGCCGTGCGGGTGCATCAAGCCGCTCCACCAAGCCGCTACAGAGACCGCGTCTTTGGAGCGACGTCTCGTCCCCGCTACTGGTGGTCGCTGTGAACCATGCTCACTTCCCAGCGGTCTCCTTCCCTCGTTATATCAAACCGCTGCCAAATAGAAGCTTGGAGATGCGTGGTTCGTCATCTGTCTTCTCCGATGTGTCTCAGCTCGCGGAGGTCTTCGCTTCAAGCTTCGCCGTCACTGGCTCTGCGTCGTGCTCTCCGGTTCAAGCTCGCATCCAAGCTTCTCAGCCACCTGGAACCGCATTCTGAGTTGTATGTGTGAATCGACTCCACCTCCGCTACGATCTCAGGCGGCGTCAAGCTTCGACTCCATCTCCGCCACGATCCAGCACCATCGTGACCTCCGCCCGAGCCATGACAGCCTCTCTTCGCCGTCGCAACCGTCGGCTTCTCCTTCGTGACCAAGCTTCTCCCTGTGTTCTTCGATAGAGATGTTCCATCAATTTGCAGCCTTGGTCCCTGAGTTTTCTTTATTTTCACTTTTGACCTCAAACTCTGGGAAGTGCATATAAGTCCTCACGAATCAACCTCTGAACTTTCGATTGTGCAATTAAACCCAAGCGAACATTCCCAAATTGCAACTTTGGTCCCTGAATTTCGTCTTCTTTTGTTTCAGACCCTGGACTTCCAAAATTGCATAAATGTCCTTGCAATTTGACCCATAACTTCTAATTGTGCACTCCAAACCCTGTTATATGCAATTATGCATGCAAATGCAATATATACATCTAAATGCATATTAAAATGATCATAATGAACTAAAATATGAATCTAAAAACTATCAAAATCAAGAGATATCAGCTACTGAAGAAGCTGTATATGGGTGCTTCAAACTCATAAAATATCCATACTTGTTAATCTGTCAACCACCACTAGTATTGCATCCATTCCTTCTGATTTAGGAAGTCCTTCAATAAAATTCATGGAGATCTCGGACCATATCTGAGTAGGCAATGGAATTAATTGAAGCAAACCAGCTGGACTCAACATGGAAAACTTATGTGTCTGACACACAATACACTCCGAGACATATTTTCGAACATCTTCCTTCAACTTAGACCAATGGAATAGATTTTGTATCCTCTTGATTGTTTTAAGAAGACCTGAGTGACCTCCCATAGCCCATACCAGAAGCATCAGCTTCAATAATAAACTTCTCTTGGAAATTAGGCAGAGAAGGGATCGGTGCTGAGGCCATGGTTTGTTTTAGGTTGGCAAATGCTTCTTGCGTCTGTTGAGTCCATATAAAGTTGTCATTCTTCAGTAGATCAGTTAAAGGACGCACAATGGTGCCATATAACCTCACAAAATGTATGTAGTAGCCAGTAAGACCGAGGAAGCTTCGTAACTCCTTCACACTCCTAGGAGTAGGCCACACAGACATTGCTTTTGTCTTCTACGGATCAGTGGACACCCCCTTCGCCGAAATTATATGTCTCAGGTAGTCAACATGAGATTGACCATATAGGCATTTCTTCCTGTTGGGAAACAACGTATGCTTCAATACCAGTTGTAATAACACTCTCAAATGCTTCACATGCTCCTCCACTGTCTTACTGTATACCATAATATCATCGAAAAATACTAAAAAAAGTTCCTCAAGAACGGTTTGAACACATCGTTCAGTAACGCCTATAATGTTGCTGGTGTGCTGGTCAAGCCAAACGGCATAACCATGAATTCATATTTCCCTTCATGTGTTTAGAATGCTGTTTTATCAATGTCTTCCTCCACCATTCTGATTTGATGATACCTTGACCGCAAATAAAGTTTTTGAGTATATTGTAGACCCATCCAATTCGCCTAGAAACTGATCAATGACTGGGATGGAGAACTTGTCTGGAATTGTAGCTTTTATTCGCAGCTCTTTTAATCAATAAAAATCTCCACTCCCTTGTCTTCTTTTTCACCAAAAGTATTGGACTCACAAACGAACATCTACCTCTTCCTGATCACTCCAGAACTCAGCATCTCAACTACTATCTTCTCATTCGCCTCCATGTGTGCATGAGGATACCTGTACTACCTCACTGAAATGGTTTCTATTCCATCTATCAGCCGTATAGCATGCTCATACCCTCTCTTTGGTGGCAAATATGTATGTTCATGAAACACTTTCTCAAACTCCTTCAATAAAGACCCAATCCCTGGAGGAATAGTTAGTGTCTTTGCGTCTGACTCTGTATTGTAAAGAGTTGAACACTGTTCCATCCAGTTCCCCTCAGTTGCCAAAACTCTTTGAACTGATTGTTGATGAAGATTAGGATCACCTTTCAAGGTTAGTCATCCTTTAGAAGTCAAAAATGAGAGTTCTTGTTCCTCCCAATCAACCTCGCATCTTCCCAGAGTTCTTAGCTACTGCACTCCCAAAACAATATATGCACGATCATAAGCTGTAACTGCTTGTTACGACAAAGATGTGTTCTTGACCACTTCTCTGGACACTTGAAACAAAGACCAGCTCTCTTCTTAGCTTCGTATTCTACATCTGTTAACCTCAACTGATTTTTCTGACCCCCCGGTTTGTCCCACTGTTTCTAACCTGCTTCATTACTAGTTTGTTTATTTCTCCAATTCCGATTTCCATACTGTTGTTGCATTGTCTTAAACTGAGTATTAACTCCTTGTTTTCACCATTCTAGTCTCATGCGGGGTTTTTTATCCGAAATCAGTCTGCAAAACTCACTATCCTCCATCATTATCACCGCTGCAATGTTCTCAGGCAAAGTCTTTGGTTCTTTCATCTTAATCACCTCTTTCATCTCTTTCTTTAAACCGTTGTAGAATATGTCAACCAAATGGCTCTCTTCAACATGAACCTGAGATGCCAAATCTTGAAATTCTTAGACAATAGTACCACTTTGTTGAATACTGAACAGCTTTTTCCCTGGTGTTTTCTCATATGATTCTGCAAACCGAGGAAACATCATGCGCTTGAACTCATGCCAGTCATAGAATCTTGTGCAATAAATTTCGTAATTATACCAGCTAAACGTGTCTTCTTCCAAACTCAAATAAATCAGGTAGCCGGATCATACTGAGTAACACAAAAGTAATTTTCTGCTCTTGCGATCCAACCATACGGATTGTAACCATTAAACATCGGCATCTCAACCTTTCGCAGCAATTTATCACGATTCTCATCTCTTGAATCTACATACTGATAAGCTAACTCATTATCACTCCAGTTATGTTCCAAGATTGGAGGCAATACTTGAGGATTCGTGATGATTGGTGGATGATGATCAGAACTCGTATCCTCCATCGGTCATTTGTGCAGTTTCTTCAAAATCAGTTTCATCGTCTTCTCCAGCGAATCGATTTTGTTAGTCAAACGCTCATCCATTTCATGCATACGTCTATCGATAGCTTATATCTGCTCTGATGTTGTAGCGATTGTCTTCTCTGTTATCGCACAGCCTTTCTGAATGATTTCGAGTTGACTGTCAAGACGAACCACATTATCGTCAATCTCTCCGATGCGTTGCGTCGGATCATCACGTCGGATCTCCGATTGTCCTTACCGTGAAGTCATCGCGTAGAATGAACCGGCTCACCGTACCAAATGATAGGAGTAAAATGTCGTTTATTGATGTAAAGTACACTATTTACAAACTCTCAACACGGTATCTTTCTGCGATTGAGCCTAAACCACTGAAGAAACTCTTTAGGGTCTTTCCACATAATTCTCCTTCAAACATACTACTAAGTCAAGTATTTATACTCGTATAATTTGAATCATAACAGACTCAAAGGCTATAACAAACTTTACTGCCACTCTCAACCGTCGAGTCCACATCACCTCCTTCTCCATTCTCGTTCTCTATCTCAGCTCTTTCCTCAGTTACTTCACTTATGTTCTTCAACCTCCTTTTCACATAGCGTCTCCAAAGCTTATCATTGCTAAACATCTTTATAGCTGCTTATATATATCTTTCCGGTATAAGGATAGCCTGCAAGCATTGCTGACGAAGCGATAATGTCTTTATCATCAGTGGAACTTTACCTAACTTCACATAAGCCTCTAAAAGATGATTCTAATAGTTGAAGATTTAAACAACATACAAAATTCATCCCTCTACGTCGTTAAATTTACACACAAAAAGAAAAATATCTCGTAATTAGTCTTTCAACCTCTGCGTGTACTTCTGATGAAGAAATCATAGGAAGAACTGTGATCTACTGATCATTTGTAGGTTAAAAAGTGACATCAATTATTTTTTGAACTTAAAAAATAGATAAAATATAAATATATATAAACAAAAAAAAACTCACAATAAAAAAGAATTCAATAGATAAACAAAACAATTTTTTGAATAAATTATGCATAAATAAATTAAAAATAATTTTAAAATTATAATTAAAAATAATCCATAAACTAAATAACTAAAAAATAAATTCAAAATAAATAAGTTCAAAATTTCAAAAATTCTAAAAAAAAAAGTTAACGATGGTGATAGTTGACGGTTTCCTAATACAAACAAATTAACAAAGACTCGATCAGCGCCAATCCAATTGACTTCTTATTTTGTTTTTTTCGTCAAAATAGGGTATAAGTTGTCTTGTCTTTAATTGTCAATTTCTTTGATTTTGTGGAGATGGAGGTACTGGGTTTTCTAGTTTTGTGCTTCAGTTAAGACTAGGCAAAGATAACTTTATTTAATACGCTCGAATCAAGTAAAAAAAAAATGTAAACACACACTATTCGGAAAATAAAGTAAAGAACTGATTGAATCATATTCGATCTGGATTATGTTATGTTGGAGTAATGGAAACGATTCAAACATGAATCGACAAAAACTGTATGAAGAAATCTCCAACATAATGAAACATACATCACTACTTCGGTACAGTTTCCATAATGTGGCTAGATAGACACTCACAGAAACAGAAATAACATAGACGAACATTGGACATGTTTCAAGAAAAAATTCAACAAGAAAACCATCATTTTAGCAACAAAAAAAAGAAAAAGAAAAAACATCATTCAATGTATTTTATTTAGATAAAACCTATAAACTATGAACAACAATGAAAGAAAAGAACACTGCCGACGTCGGACTAGAGAAACTCTGTCAATAAACGTACGTTGTTTTAATAAATTATTGCAGAGCTTGCTTAGAGGAAAGAAGACGATACATTTATCTAGAGTCAAAACCTGTTACTTGAGTAGCAATCAAGAGAAATGAGAGAGATAAAACAAGTTTGTTACGATCAAAAATGTACTTTCTATTCTCGTTAAAGGTTCAGTTACAATGTATCAGTCTATATATAGACTGATTAACCGGAAATAACCGTACAAACACAATACATTGAACCATACTAAACCACTACTCTAATAGCCCCTCTCAAGATGGCGACGAGATCGAAAGAAGTCCCATCTTGCCAATAAGAGAGTGAAAAAGTCCAGGCTGTAATGGTTTTGTGAAAGTATCAGCAAGTTGATTGCTAGTTGTGACGTGAAAAGTCCTGATCAAACCACTTTTAATCATGTCACGAACTTTATGACAATCAGATTCCAAGTGCTTTGTTCTTTCGTGAAAGACTGCATTATTTGCTATGTGAATAGCTGCAGTAGGATCACAGAAGAAAGGCACAGGTGATACTTGTGGAACATCAAATTCTTGTAGCATATTCACGAGACATTGAACCTCACGAACAGCAAAGCTCATTGCGCGATACTCGGATTCAGCTGAAGAATGAGATACAGTGTCTTGTTTCTTCGATTTCCAAGAGATCAAGGAGTTTCCAAGAAACATACAGAATCCGCTTGTTGAACGCCTGCTGTCTTTGCAAGAACCCCAGTCAGCGTCTGTAAAGGCTGTGAGAATGAGATCATTTGTTTCTGAATAGAACAAACCCAAACCAATAGTCCCTTTCAGGTAGTTTAGAACTTTGTACGCAGCCTTAAGATGTGATCCTTTCGGAGCAGAGCAATATTGACAGAGCTTGTTGACGACAAACGTGATATCTGGTCGCGTGATAGTGAGATACATAAGTTTTCCCACTAGTCTGTGATACACCAGAGGATCATCAAGTAAAGGTTCCTCACTATCTTGACATAACACATTGCTTGGTTCCATTGGGATACCAGACGTCTTCGAAGCAAGATAGCCAGTGTCTTCGAGTAACTCAAGTGTATATTTCAGTTGAGACACTGAAATCCCAGTCGATGATCGAGCAATCTAAAGCCCCAAGAAGCATCGGAGAGGTCCAAGATCATGGAGTTTAAAATGATGAGTGAGAGAGGCCGTAACAGAGACAACATCATCATCATTATTGGAAGCAATAATAATGTCGTCAACATATACCAAGACTGCAACATATCTTCCTTGAACTCTTCGAATGAAAAGAGTATGATCAGAGTGAGACTGTTGAAAACCAAGAAGTAAAAGCGTTGTACTGAACTTCAAAAACCATTTTCAGGAGGCTTTCTTCAGGCTGTACAATGACTTGTTGAGTTTACATACAGCATTAAGGGGCAGAGTAACTCCATCTTTGGGTGTGTAACCCGGAGGTAGTTTCATATAGATATCCTCTGTGAGATCACCATTTAGAAATGCAGTAGAGATGTCAAGTTGAGTCAAGCTCCATTTCTTAGCCGCAGAAACTGCAAGAAGTGTTTTGACAGTGGTCATGTTAGCCACAGGAGAGAAGGTTTCCACATAATTGATTCCCTCTTGCTGTGTGTAACCCTTTGCAACAAGCCTTGCTTTATATCGTTCTAATGAACCATCGGCATTGAGCTTGACTTTGTAAACCCATTTACATCCTATAGCATGCTTATCTGAAGGAAGAGAAACAATGTCCCATGTGTGCGTTGATTACAGAGCAAGTAATTCCTCATTCATTGTGCGAAGCCATTCATCAAACTTCTTGGCTTGAGTGAAAGAGGAAGGTTCATGATGGAGAGAGTTCGCACAGATGTAAGATTTGTACCCTTCTGATAGCTTGTCCATAGATATATATGAAGCTAAAGGATAGGGAATATCAGTCTTCGTCAAGTTACAATAGTAGTCATGTAAGTATGCTGGAGACTTCCCTTTTCTTTTATCCATATTTGCATTCGCTGCAGATGTAGTACTCTGTGGAAGAATGTCATTGACCACTGCAGGAGATTCCCTCTCAACTGCAGGAACAACATCTACATTATCATGAGAATCATTAACCACTGCTTGAGATTCCCTCTCCTTTGCAGGGTTGATAACTACATGATCACAAGAAGTATCTACAGTTGCATGATTCAATATGGAGAAAAAATCATTTTTCGTATCACCATCTTGTTGAAATGGGAAAATGTCTTCATGAAACACAACATTTCGTGAGATATGTATAGTTTCTGTCTCCAAGTCCAAGAGTTTATAGCCTTTGTAACTCGAAGGATAACCCAGAAATACACAAGGTTTAGCTCTTGGCTGGAATTTTTGCCGGTTCTTTGGTGATGTTGAGCTGTAAACTAAGCATCCGAAGACTCTCAAGTCTCTGTAATTCGGCTGTTGTTGATTTAAAAGTTGGTAAGGAGACTTGTTCTTGAGAAGTGGTGTTGGTAATCTATTGATAAGAAAGACCGCAGTCAACACACAATCTCCCCAATATTGAAGAGGAGCATGAGACTGAAACATCAGTGAACGAGCCACATTAAGAATGTGCTGGTGTTTCCTCTCAACTACCGAATTCTGTTGAGGAGTCTCAGGGCAAGAGTGATACGCAACAATGCCTTTCTTGTTATAGAGAGAAGTGAATTTAATTCCAGAGCATTATCAGACCTGACACCCTTGACATGAGCTTTGTATTGTTTCTCCACCATCGTAATGAAGTCCGGGAACAGCTGAATGACTTCAGACTTTGTTCTCAACAAATATATCCAAGTTACTCTGGTATGATCATCAACAATAGTCAGAAAATATTTGTAACCCTCTGGAGTGGGTTCTGAAAATGGTCTCCAGACATCTATGTGAAGAAGATCAAATGCATGAGCACACATGTTGTTATGAGAAACATAAGGTAAGTGTCTCTGTTTCGCTAAAGGACAGATGGGACAATGAAAGGATCCTTTATTCTTTTGCTTGAGTCCACGTACATCAGTAATCAAGTCTATTCTGTCCACATAAGGATGACCTAGTCGATTATGCCATAAAGAAGTATCAAAGATGACATTAATAGATGGTAACATCTTTGAAGTAGAAGGATCCGTGTTGAGAGCTCCATCAAGAACATAAAGATTGGTTATTTCTTCACTCTGACCAATCACCAATCCCCTGATAGGATCCTGTATCAGACAAGAACTTTGATCAAACATCATACGGCATCCCAAGTCTTTCGTTAGTTTTATACTCAACAAGTTCAACTGGAAATCAGGGATGTAGAGAACATTGTTGAGTAAAAGATACTCATTTAGTCTTATTTGACCAATTCCTTTGATGTTGATGTTCTGACCTGTAGGAAGGGTTACTGATTTGTTCATAGAATCAGATAAGTTCACAAACAGGTTTCTATCATGAGAGACATGATGTGTGGCACCACTGTCTATAATCCATGAAGAAGAAGACAGCACATTATCCGTAGCTCTTAAAACCCCGACAAAACCAATGGTAGAGGAAGAGAAAGCCATACCAGATAATGCTGTAATGGTTCCTGTAGATGTAGAAGCATAGTTAGCTTGACTCGGTTGAATTTGAGCAGCAAAATAGTCAATGACACTCTGTCTCTGATCCTTTGAAAGAGTATTGAGAATTGCAAGGTTATCATCAACTTGTTTAGAGTCATTAATAGCTAGCTGAGCTACAACTGGTTTGACACTGTTGTCTTGCTTCTCAGGAGGGTTCCTCTTGTGTTTAAACCCTGGTGGATAACCATGTATCTTATAGCATTTATCAATAGTATGTCCGTTGTAGCCACAGTGAGAACACACCGGTCTTGATGGTTTGGTATTGTATGAAGCATTGATAGAGGCACGAAAGTCATCAGCAGAAGCAACATAGAATGCACTCGCATTCTGTAGAGGAGCAATGCTTCGTTGATTAAAATCCTGATCCAATAGATTGTAGACTTCAGATAAATCTGGAACATGCTTCTTCATTATTATCTGACTTCTGGCGTTTGAAGAAGAGTCATTAAGGCCTGCAAGAAATTTGATCACTTTCGTATGCTCTGTTTTTGTGGCCATTGCTTTACAGAAAGTGCAAGTCTGACAAGTCTTCACGCAATCTGCACCATCAAGATCATCCCAGAGAGTTTTAAGTGTTGTATAATAAGTTGACAAATCCGATAAACCTTGCTGAAGAGACCAAATCTGCTGAGTTAACTGATAGGATCTCGGCAAATTCGTAAGATGAAACCTTGCCATTAGATCCTTCCATATCTCTGATGCATCATTGAACCGCAAGATACTTCCATAGATCGGCTTTGTAACAGAATTCAATATCCAAGACTTCACCATACTATTGCATCTCGACCAAATTCTATAATGAGGATGCGATTCATTAAGACTAGGCAAAGAACCATCTACAAATGCAATCTTGTTCTTCGCATCTAAAGCAATCGTGATCGCAATACTCCAAGTATTATAGTTAAGTTCCGTCGAGTACCACAGAGATGAGAGAAGTGCCTGGATTATCTCCACTGTTGAGAAAATATGGTGAGTATTGGATTCCGCCAAAATCGAGTGACTCCGATGATGTTACCGGTATCGAAAATGGAGGAATCGGAACTCGTGACAATGGTGGATTCGTCGGAATCATCACCGAAATAGGTGAAGGAGGAGTCGATTCCGTTGGGACAGTGTATGACGAAGAAGCTCGAGCTGGATTCGCTGGATTTGCAGCTGATCCACTAGTGCGAGCTGATCTTCGCGTCGATCTTCGTAGAGTAACCATCGATAATGATGACACGATGAGCTAGATGATGATGGAAGCTCGGATCGTACTCATTGAACTTCGAGTCAACACTCTGATACCATGTTACTTGAGTAGCAATCAAGAGAAATGAGAGAGATGAAACAAGTTTGTTACGATCAAAAATGTACTTTATATTCTTGTTAAATGTTCAGTTACAATGTATCAGTCTATATATAGACTTTGATTAACCGGAAATAACCATACAAACACAATACATTGAACCATACTAAACCACTACTCTAATAAAACCTTTTAATTATAATAATAGAGATACAATATAATGGATTTCTAGAGTACATTCATTATCTTTGTGAAAGGCGTGACAAGCTCTTATCTTTGTTTTTTGTCGAAGTCATCAGGGTATCGGGTTTGCTTGTCTTTCATTTGGTGAATCTCTTTGATTTCGTGGATGTGGAGCTATTGGGTGGGTACTCTTATTATGATCATGTTTGTAATATGCAGGTCATCTTGTTTTGAGCTGTAGGATTAAAGAAAGATTAACTTTATTGAATATGCTCGAATCAAGTGTCTCCACAACGATGGAAATAAATAAAAATACACACTATTGAAAAAAACAATTGAGAACTAAAACGATAGCGAAAAAATAAACACTAATAAGTAAATCTCAAACAAAAGAGAAACGAAATAATCTTAGTGATGGGGTTGGGGTCTGAAGGACTGTAGCCACTTGATGAGGCGGTCCAAAGGTGACAACTGCATCTTCTTGGGAACACGACCTCTGGGTAGAGGTCGCACCACCACTCGAAGCTTAAGACCAGCCTCACAATGACCAATCTTTGAGGTTATGAAATAGTGTATTCCTGGTTTTGTCAGCCTTATGAGATCTTGTCCCGTATTGTGCACGGCAACAGGAGAAGAAGTGTCGCAAGATTTGAACTCAAGATCACCGCTGATTTCTAAGACGTCCTCGACTTCGTCGTTGTAGTAGAAGAGTAGATTGTCTCCCACATGAAATAGTTTCTCCTCACTCCACTTGGAATAGAAGTCACTCTCGTCAGGAACCTTCCATTCTTGGGAGTCACCGACCTTGAAATCTTTTGCGAACGGAAGGATCTTTCTCGGTGGTGGTGGAGGAATCTGATGGTATTGGACGACAGAAACGACGAGCTTCTGTCCGGCTACGCATTGAGAATGATTTGAGCTGATGAAGAAGTGATAACCTGGTTCCGTGAGAGTCACGACATCGTGGCCCGTATTGTAGACAGCTTTAGGAGAATGAGAGTTGCAGAATTGGTATTCCAAAGCACCGGAAACTTGAGTGACATCGTTGACGTTGCCATCGTATTCGAAGAGCAGAGAATCCCCCACCTGGAATTCCTTACGCTTAGCCCATGCGTAATAGGTGCCGTCCTTCGCTTTCCATCCCTCCGAGTCTCCGACTTTGTATATTTTTGCCGAGCAACAACATCCCATTAGAATCATCACCAGCACGAAGCATAAGATTCTTGTTCTTGTTGCCATTATCGATATAAGACGAACAGGAAATCAGAAAGATAATCCAACAAGAGAAAATTTTAGGAAGATGAATGATGTTGATGAGTATGTGAGTAAGAAAAAACAAAACCATAACTCTCTTTTTATAAGCTTTTACGGAACCTAATCTTTGCCGCTTAAGGATTTTAATTGATTGTTTTAATTCCGTTTGTTATATTGTATATTTTGTTTTTCCTTTTTCAAAACCATCGCTTAAAGATCTCTTTAATCCTTTTCTAATCATGTTTGTGTTGAATTTTAATTAGGCTGAGTTGATTATTCTAATAACTTGTTTCGACTATGTTTGCTTTCTTTTTTCCCTTTTTCAACTTTGAGTCACCTAGAATCTTGCAGATTATATATTTAAAACAGCTCTTAAAGATATCTAATCCTTCTGATTAGGCTTATTTGTAAATTTAAAATTATATATATATATATATATATATATATATATATATTAATTTTGAAACAACACATTTCTTAACTATTTATTTTGGTTGATCTAAAAACTAAAGTTTTTAACATTTTAAAAAGTGTGTGCTATTTCTTTAAATTAAAATATTAACAATGAATAATATAATAGTGCATTTCACTCAGTCTCTAATTTTGTAGTTACCATATACATTTCCCTAACAACTGTTTTGGACTATAAAAGAGGCTCATAAACAAAAGAGGTCCGTAAGAAAGATTGTGAATGACCAAAATTATGTTGCTTTAATGCGCCAAAAAAATAACAAATTCAAATCTAAATTTACACTTAAGTCATATATTTTTGACAATTAACAAAACAGATATGTACCTTAAATGTTCCTTCTGATTAGGCTTATTTGTAAATTTTAAATTTTTTATTCACTTTAGTTTTGATATATATTTTTTTTGTCCATCACAAAAAAAAACTTTATATATATGAGAAATTTCCTAGGATAGTTTTTTTAGTTTTATTTTCAGAAAACTAACCCCAAAGAAGAAAATGATCAAAATGTTTAATTAAAGAGGTAAATATACACTTATAACCCTATGGTTAACTAAACTATACTTAGAGTTTAGAATTAAATGGTAGAATTTCGGAGATGAAATTTCAGATATTAAAAAATAAAAAATTAAAATTTTAAAATAAAAAGAGTTATTTTGGTCATTTTTTTTTGGTAATCCATCAAAACATCTATATGTTCCAATAAAATGTTCAGGTTTTGTTGATCGGTATGAACTATGAACTTCCGTCCCATGAACTTCCGTCCCATGAGATCATGCTTCCACTTGCTCACTACTAGCACAATTGCCATGAGTTCTCTCTCATAGATAGGTTTGAACTGCTCCTTATAAGTTTACCCTTTGCTAAAATAAGCGATGGGATTTTTCTTCTGCATAAGTATTGCTCCTAACCCATACCAGAAGCATCAGCTTCAATGATAAACTTCTCTGGAAAATTAGGCAGAGAAAGGATCGGTGATGAGGCCATGGTTTGTTTCAGGTAGACAAATGTTTTTTTCGTCGGTTGAGTCCATATAAAGTTGTCATTCTTCAGAAGATCAGTTAAAGGACGCGCAATAGTGCCATATAACCTCACAAAACGTCTATAGTAGCCAGTAAGACCGAGGAAGTTTCGTAACTCCTTCACATTCCTAGGAGTAGGCCACGCAGACATTGCTTTTGTCTTCTACGGATCAGTGGACACCCCCTTCGTCGAAATTATATGTCTTAGGTAGTCAACATGAGATTGACCAAATAGGTATTTCTTCCTGTTGACAAACAATGTATGCTTCAATAACAGTTGTAATACCACTCTCAAATGATTCACATGCTCCTCCACTGTCTTACTGTAGACTTGAATATCATCGAAAAATACTAAAACAAAATTCCTCAAGAACGGTTTGAAGACATCGTTCATTAACGCCTATAATGTTGCAGGTGCGTTGGTCAAGCCAAACGGCATAACCATGAACTTGTAGTGCCCTTCATGTGTTTAGAATGCTGTTTTCTCAATGTCTTCCTACACCATTTTGATTTGATGGTACCCTGACCGCAAATAAAGTTTTGAGTATAATGTAGACTCATCCAATTCGTCTAGCAACTGATCAATGACTAGGATGGAAAACTTGTCTGGAACTGTAGCTTTTATTCACAGCTCTATAATCAATGCAAAATCTCCACTACCTTATCTTCTTTTTCACCATAAGTATTGGAGTCGCAAACGGACTTCTACCTCTTCCTGATCACTCTAGAACTCATCATCTCGACTACCATCTTCTCATTCGCCTCCACTTGTGCATGAGGATACATGTACGGCCTCAATGAAATGGTTCAAGTTCCATCTAACAGTCGTATAGCATGTTCATACCCTCTCTTTGGCGGCAACTCTGTGGGTTCATGAAACACTTTCTCAAACTCTTTCAATAAAGACTCAATCACTGGAGGAATAGTTAGTGTCCCCACGTCTAACTTTGTATTATAAAGAGTCGAACACTGTTCCATCCAGTTCCCCTCATTCACCAAAACTCTTTGAACTGATTGTTGATGAAGATTAGGATCGTCTTTCAAGGTTACTCGTCCTTTAGAAGTCAAAAATGAGAGTTCTTGTTCCTCCCAATCAACCTCTCATCTTCCCCGAGTTCTTAGCCACTGCACTCCCAAAATAATATCTGCACATCCCGGTTCCAGGACCACGAAGTCTGAAGTAATTCGAACATCTTGTATTTGTAAGTTGACGCCCTTACACACTCATGTGCCAGATACTCTAATACTCGTTCCCACAATTATAATTAACCCTTCCTGATTCGTAGACACCATTCGAGCCTTCTGAACTCTTGCAGTCAATATAAAGTTGTGTGTCACTCCACTACCAATGAGCACAATTACTTTGATCTTGCCCACTATGCCTTGAATTTTTGTTGTTGTTGGAGACGACCAACCCATAAATGAGTGTTAAGACAGCTCAATCACCTCCGTTGTTGTCTCTTGTATTTGATCAAAGGCATCTTGAAACTCTTCTTCCATTAACTCAAAGTATGTACCTTGATAGACGATCATAAGCTGTAACTGCTTGTTACAGCAAAGATGTGTTCTTGACCACTTCTCTGGACACTTGAAACAAAGACCAGCTCTCTTTTTAGTTTTGTATTCTGCATTTGTTAACCTCAACTGATTTTCCTGACTCCTCTGTACCCCCAGTTTGTCCCACTGTTTCTAACTTGCTTCATTACTAGTCTGTTTATTTCTCCAGATTTGATTTCCAAACTGTTGTTGCATTCAGTGGCGGACGCAAAGGTTAACGTACGGGGGCATGTGCCCCCAACTAATTTTGTATTTTCCTTTGGTATTTACTTTAAAATATATGGAGTGCCCCCATCAAAACTTAAATTACAATGAGAAATTTGTTTGTGCCCCCATCTAAATACAATTCTAGATCCGCCCCTGGTTGCATTGTCTTAAACTGAGTATTAACCCTTTTTTTACCATTCTAGGCTCATGCAGTTTGTCCCACTGTTTCTAACTTGCTTCATAACTAGTCTGTTTATTTCTCCAATTCTGATTTCCAAACTGTTGTTGCATTGTCTTAAACTGAGTATTAACCCCTTTTTCACCATTTTAGTCTTATGCGGTTTTTGGTCAGAAATCAGTCTGCAAAACTCACTATCCTCCATTATTATTACCGCTGCAATGTGCTCAGGAAACGTCTTCGGTTCTTTGATCTTAATCACCTCTTTCATCTCTTTCTTTAAACCGTTGTAAAATATGTCAACCAAATGACTCTCTTCAACATGAACCTGAGATCCCAATTCTTGAATTTTTTTTGGCATATTCTGCAATAGTACCAGTCTGCTGAATACTAAATAGTTTTCCCCTCGTGTTTTCTCATATGATTCTGCAAACCGAGCCAACATCATGCGCTTGAACTCATGCTAGTCATAGAATCTTATGTACTCAATCTCGTAATTATAGCAGCTCAACGCGTCTTCTTGCAAACTCAAAGAAACCAGGTAGCCGGATCATATTGAGTAACACAAAAGTATTGTTCTGCTCTTGTGATCCAACCATACGGATTGTAACCACTAAACATCGGCATCTCAACTTTCTGCATCAATTTATCATGATTCTCATCTCTTGAATCTACATACCAATAAGCTAACTCATTATCACTCTGGTTATGTTCCAAGCCTGGAGGCAATACCTGAGGATTCGTGATGATTGGTGGATGATGATCGGAACTCGTATCCTCCATCGGTCGTTTGTCCAGTTTCTTCAAAGTCAATTTCATCTTCTTCTCCAACGAATTGATTTTGTTAGTCAAACGCTCATCCAGATCGTGCATATGTCCATTGATATCTTCTATCTTCTTCGATGTTGTAGTGATCGTCTTCTCTATTATCGTACAGTCTTTCCGAATGATTTCAAGTTGATCGTCAAGACGAACCACATGATCGTCGATCTCTCCGATGCGTTGCGTCGGATCTTCATGTCGGATCTCCGATTGTCCTTACCGTGAAGTCATTGCGTAGAACGAACCAGCTCACCACACGAAATGATAGAAGTAAAATGTTGTTTATTGATGTGAAGTACACTGTTTACAAACTCTCAACATGGTATCTCTTTGTGATTTAGTTTAAATCATTGAAGAAACCATAAAGTGATATGTTGCAGTGATATGTGACAGTTATTTTTTGAACTTAAAAAAAATAATAGATAAAATATATAGATATAAATAAAAAATCATAAAAACTCACAATAAATAAATAAAAATTCAATAAATAAACATTTTTTAAAAATAAATATGCATAAACAAATTAAAAATAAGTTTAAAATTCTAATTAAAAATAATCCACAAACTAAATAACTACAAAACTAAATTCAAAATTAATAAGTTCAAAAATTCTAAAAAGAGTTAACAATGGTGATAGTTGACAGTTTCCTAATACAAACAAACAAAGACTCGATCAGCTCCAATCCAATCGATTTCTTATGTTTGTTTTTTCGTCAAAATAGGGTATAAGTTGTCTTGTCTTTAATTATCAATTTCTTTGATTTCGTGGAGATGGAGGTACTGGGTTTTCTAGTTTTGAGCTTCATTTAAGACTAGGCAAAGATAACTTTCTTGAATATGTTCGAATCAAGTCAAATAAAAAATGAAAACACACACTATTCGGAAAATAAAGTAAAGAACTGGTTGAATCATCACTACAAGAAAGCAGGCGTATTCTGACGGCCCTTTTCGACGGAATTTCGTTAGAATAGACAGTTTCCGACGAAATTCCAATGAAAACAGTCGTCAGAAATAACTCGTCAGAAAAAAAGAATCTGTCGGAAGGTCGTCAAAAATTACGATGATATTCTAACGGATTCCGACGAAAACTATTCCGACGAAATATTGACAAAAAATGTCGTCAGAAAATCCATCAGAACATCGTCAGTATGTTTTCCCGACGATACCGTAATCCGTCGGAAATTTCCGACGACATGTTTCCTCGGAAATTTATGACGACTTGATGATCCTAAGAAATTTCCGACGGAAATTTATTTTAATATTTTTATTTAATTTCATAATTTAATTTATTATTATTAAAATTTAGAAATTGAAAATAAAATAATATAATATAATATTTTTTAATTATTTTAAAATAAAAAGTAGTGTAATAAACATTATTCAAGAAATATTATTCAAAAGTTTTTAAAAAGAAACTGAAACTGAGTCGGAAAAAGTTTCTTTTTCTTCTGCATCAACTCTCGGTTCAGCCTCTGAGTCTCTGCCATTTGTTCACTCTGGAGGTCCAAAGTAGCCTTTTGCTCTGTCATCTGTGCAAAGATTGTTGCATGCCATCTGTGCAAAGATTGTTGCATGTCATCTATGCAAAGATGGTTGCATTCTGGGTCTCCAAAGCTTCAATCCTCTCAGCTTTGTTCTTTAGCTCCTCCATTATCACGGTATCGGAGACCGGCGGTTGTAAAAAACAAGAGGCAGCTCGAAGACCCAATCCTACCAAACGACCTTTCTTTTTAGAAAAAACTGAAAATTATAAAAATTAATAAAAATAAGTAAAATTAAATTATACAAATAAAATGTATTTATATTACATTACCTCAATAACCATTTCTTTTATTATTATAACTTTCAATATAATAAAAATGTTTTTATTATTATATTAGTAATAAATAATAAAAGTGCTTTATAATTATATATTTATATATTTATTTCTTTTTCATACCAAAAACGTTTTATAATTATATAAATAATAAATATTAAAGCATCTTATAGTTATATTAATAAGTAATATTAATATGTTTTATATATATTAATTTTATAGTTATATATATATATTTCATTTTAATACAAAACACGTTTTATAATTAGACTAATTATTAATATTAAAACGTTATATATATATATATATTATAATTTTAATACTAAAAACGTTTTATAGTTATATATATAGTAAATATTAAAACATTTTTAATATATAAACGATTTAAATATATATATTAAAAACTCAAAAACGTTTTCTAAATAATCCTAAAAATTCAACAACAAACATAAAAACAAAAAACTCAAATCTAACATCAAAATTCAACAAATCTAACAACCTAAACACAAACCTAATATAAAAACTTACAAATCTAACATAAACTCAAATTCTAAATCACAAAATCTAACATCCTAACACAAATCTAACATCCTAACAAAATCTAACATCCTAACTCAAAACTAATAAATTTAGTAGAATGGGAAAGAGAATTACATGATTGAGATGGAGGAGAATTGTGACGATTTCACCTGGTTTTAGAGAGAGAAGTAGAGATAATTTCGGTTTTAGAGAGAGACTAACGAACTGAAGGAGAAACGGAAGAGACTGTTTCATTAAAAAAATTCTGACGGAATGGGGTCATTCAGAATTCCGTCGGTTATTTTTGGTAATTCGCGGTCAATAAAAAATTGGCAATTTCGTTTTCCGGGTAATGTACATTTCCGACGGCTTGATAAATTCCATCGGAATTCCGTCAGAAAAGTGTTAATCGGTTGTCAAATCACCATTTGGTTGGGCCGTGTGATTTGCAAAAGAATTTCTCAGCATTTGCTTATTAATTTCTGATGGATTTTCGACAGATCCGTCGGAAATCCGTCAGAAATTAGTGAGGAAATTCCGAAGACGTTTACATTGGGAGTTTTAAATATAGAGAAATGGCGACACGGTAATTTTTACGCATACATTAATTACTTATATGTTTTTTATAATACTCCAATATTTGATAAAATGTCTAATTGTAAGAGATCATATTTTGAAATTAGATCCATGTAACAAGTGAAATAAAAGTATAAGTGTTTATATACGATATCACGTAATTAGTTGTTACTTAGTAGAACGATTATATTTTGTTTAAAAATTTAACGATACCTAAGATACATGATATATTAGACGTTTTATAAGTTATTGTTAACTTTTGGGTACCCAATAACACAAAAATATATAATTTCAAACCTTGGAAAAAGAAGTTTTTCGGTATTCCGTCTTAATTTTCCGACGGAATTCTGACAGATCGTTACAAAAGTGTCAGAAATTTCCGACAACTAAGTGTTCCTCAGAAAGTCGTCGGTATTTCGTCAGAAATTTCCGTTAAAAATTCATGTGTTTTCTTGTAGTGTATATTCGATCTGGATTTTGTTTTGTTGGAGTAATGGAAACGATTCTGTAACATCCCAAAATCAGGCCCATTTTTTTTAAAGAAAAATGAAGCCTTGCCTACGGCCCGTTAGGGAAAAACCTAGGTTTCACCCCCTTTCCTATAAAAGGGACTGCAGCCTCTTTAGTTTCTTCATCAGAAACTTGAAGCGAAGCTCTGCAGAGAAGTCCCGGGAGATCAGAAACCCTAGCCGTCGAGCTCTC
>MU105640.1:646442-678047 GCA_012274485.2 Sinapis alba | reverse complement strand
CCTAGTTAACGAAATTCACCGAGTATGTCAACTCGATGAACTGGGGGGGGACTTATTGTTGGGGATAGATTACATCTACCCACATAGGCCCATTAAAGTGTGAACTCGGCCCATCCTGACAACAAGTCGGCCCATCCTGACGACAAGTCGGCCCATGTAGACATAACAAGCCGACTTCGGCAGGAGGAAGGCATATAAATAGAGGAAGATGGGGAAGAGAAGAGACACGAAAAAACCTTGAGGAACAGGCTAGAATTAGGGTTCTTGTTACCAATTCCTTGTTCAAACCTTGTTCTTGTGATCTAATCGATCTTTGATCAATAAAACTCTTCTATTCGTTTCTCCAAATCTTTTCTTCGAGAAATCCACAATCGAAATCGATACCTAACCTAGGGTTACCGATTTCGGATTCAACAACGATCAGCAGAGAGAAGAAGATAGTTAGCTACCCAGATATTGGAGTAGCCGTTGAGATCCAGAGGATCATCAGTTTGAAGAAGCGATTGGGCTGGATTCCTAAAGCTTGAAATACGGTTGGTGATTTAGAAAAAAAATATTCATGTCTATAAATTGATCAAAGTCAAAATTTAGTAACTTATATTATATAATAGATTATTATTATTATTATTTTGTCATATATTATATTATTTATAATACTTATATATGTATATATTATTTCTACACTAAAACCAAAATTTACGAGAATCCAACAAAGTAAGACGTCTATTGTATTTTAAAATCTAACAACTTTATTAAATGTGTTTATTAAAAAGACAAAACATAATTGAATGACAAAAAAAAAAAAAAAGACAAAACAGAACCAAATTGTAAATATAATAATATATATTTTGATTAGATAAAATATTTTTAAAAAATAATTATGTGTTTTCAAATCAGGTAAGAATCTAGTTATTATGTATTAAAATTTGAAACGGGTAATGTTAGATAAAACGGCTGCTAGTTATCAACAATATCATATAATGTATATCTAATTCACTTATATTGTTTCACCAACTTTATTATAACTTTAACTATATAGGTGTGGTTGGTGGTGCTTGGCGTCTCAGTGTCCCTAAGAGACATGAGTTCAAATCCGTACCAACTCAAGTTTACATATCCTTGTGATCTTGTGACAAGAGTATTTTACCCCTTGTGAGCAATCGGTCTAAGTGACTTTAGTGTCAAACTCCTAGAAAACTAATTGGTTAAATCTCGACTCACCGGATACCGAATGATTAAAAAAAGAAGATTTTTATTATAACAACTAGATATCTTGATTTAGAAAGAGTTCTGAAGGATGAATTCTTAGTATGACCACATCCACATGCAAACATGTGACTCAACAACTCCATTTCCAAAAGTCGTAGATAAGTCTCTCTTCTCGACTTCACGTAAACTTATGACACCTTTATAACTTCTTCTAAAACCTTTATTAGTATAACTTTTTTTTTTGAAAAGGACATTCATAAAGGTGGGGCTTTATAAATCCTTAGGACATCATTATTGGTGGTCCCTCGAAAAAGTCCCTTTAAGTTTTTTTTTTTTTTTGTTCAGGAAAGACTAAGGGACGGCCCTTAGATAGGGGTTTTTCCTAAGTTTTCTCCCTCGGTCTCCGTACGTCCCCTCCTTAAGGGCTCCCTTAAAGACCACCAATAATGATGGCCTTGGGTCCACTCCGACCATTCATTCTCATCTTCTTTTGTCATCACGCACTAGATATTTGCTAGCACTATGCACAAACATTATAAGCTTTTAAAATTATATTATTACATTAATTTTTACTTAATTAATTTTATTCAGTTTTAAAAAGATAAGTAATAATCTGTAATTAAGATTCTATTTATTTTATAAAAAATTAATCTACATTGGAAACTAGTTTAAATAAATATTTTTCTTATTATTATACATATTTTGTGATCAATAAACATATCATATTTTTAATAATTTATGTCATCATTTTCTTCTTATATTAATTATAGACTTAAACAATCAATTGATAAATAATATATATGATATTATTTAAAAAGAATGGTATAATTATTTAAAAGAAATAGTATGTATTTTAAAAAAAAATTTGTAAAAATAGAAAAAACTTTGTAGATATAAAAATAAGTGGTTTGTATAGAAATTTTATTTGCAGAATAAAAATACTATAAAACTATTTAAATATGTGTATCTATATTTTATATTTTATATCTTAAACATGAATTGTATACAAAATAATCTATTATAAAATATAAATATAATAAAAATACATTTTTATCATTTAAAATTCTCATTTAAAACATTGAAATTATATAAAACTCCAATAAACAAATAAATGTTTTTAGTTTTCTTTTGTTATTAATCTATTCATCTTGAAAGTTTATAATAAATCACATCTTATATTTAAATTATTTCTTATGTTTAATAACTATAGTGATGACAATACATTTATTACCTTATATTCTCATTTTTATAAATCAATTATGTTATATCATAATTAAGAAAGATCCATGTCACATTTTTTAATTAATTATATCATTATTTTATTATAGTGATAACCAGGGGCAGATGTAGCTTACGACGTACGGGGTCACGTGCCCCCAACTATTTTTTTATTTTGTTTAAGCATCCAATTTAAGTCTTGAGTTTTTTGAAGTAATTACCTCAAATCCTATGATAATACCCCCGTCTAGTTTAAAAGTTTATAGATGTGCCTCAAATTAAAAGTTTTCCTAGATCTGCCACTGGTGATAACACATGTACAAATCACTTGGTAAATAATGTTTGAGAATTTATTTGCATTTCCTTTGATATATCAACTATACAATTTCACGAATAGTTTCTCATATTTTTGTCTCCAAAGAAATTTTTCCTGCTATATCTTATCATTTTTCATTATAACTTTAGGTTTTTATTTCAAACTACAAACTTCGCACTTAGAACATAAACAACATGTACCGTGAAAATTTTATTTAGCCAAAAGCTAATTTAATTGGATGAAAATCTGGAATGTTCTATTTTCTTAAAAGGCATGCACACCCTTGTAACATCTGGATTATCATATACGAATTTTACGATTAAGTGCAGAAAAAATGACCTGATCGAGTGGAAAATATATAAATATTCAACATATCTCTAGACGTTCATAATGACATGATAGACTGTAAATGAGGTTTCCAACAATATGTACTCCTTCAGGTTTTTAATACAATAAAATCTCTATAAATTAATACTCCCTCTGTTTCATTATAAATGTCATTTTAGCTTTTTGCACACAGATTAAGAAAACATTTAATTTTGCATATTTTCTATAGAAAAACATCATTACCCATACACCTAATCATATTTCAACCAATAGAAAATTAAACTGGAAAATAAAATTAATAAATTATGCATTGAAATCCTAAAACGACACTTATTTTGTAACAGATTTTTTTTCTCTAAAACGACACTCTTTGCGAAACGGAGGGAGTAATATTAAAATTTTGAAATATTATTAATTTATAGAACTATTAAATTACAAGAGTTTTTTATTTAGATTTATAATATATTTTTATTCTAAGATAAAATATTTGATTTTAGTGTATAGATATTAATTATTATTTTTAAGAATTTGAAATTTATATTAATTTTATTATACTATTTGGTGTATATAATATATATTGCATAGAAATTAAATGTGGTTTTAGATATAATATTACTAAATATCATCAAAAATATATTAAATATTAAAAAAATATAAAGATAATTTCATTTTGAATATAAAACAAACAATATAATAATATGTTCTTACTTATATAGACTATGTATACATATAAATTATTAGAATAATTTATAATTTTAATGGGACTATATCTTTACTTAGAATTTTCAAAAAAAAATATTATCTTATTATTTTATCAATTTGTATTAAATTTTGAGTCAGTCCAAGTTGGGACTGCCAAAATTTATTAATTTATAAAAATTATTAATTTATTAAGTATTAGCTTATAGAGGTTTTACTGTATAAGTCGTTTGCATATATATTAAGAAAATAATTAATTTCCTATATTTTCTAGACAATGTTATTACTAATTATTTACCTAACCAAAATTCAACCAATAATAGAATATAATGTATATTACCATTGGTTATATAATATTAATTGTTAATAAATTTTGCATAGAAAACTAAAACGTCATATTATTTAGAACAATTTTTTTTTCTCTAAAACAACTTATATTAAAAACGGAGAAAGTATAATTTATGAAAGACGCATCAGGCATCTCGGATTAATTATTTTCATCTCATATGGCTCCTCCTTTAGGTGCATAATGAAAATAATACATATATGAAAAAACAATCATTAAAATTTTTAGTGCAACATAAAATTAGAATTTATTCTCTCTGTTTTTAATATAAGTTGTTTAGAGAAAGATTTTTGTTTTAAATTATAAGACATTTTCAATTTTTGATGTAAAATTTATTAACAGTTAATGTTATATAACATTAGTGATATATATTTTATTTTGTTATTGGTTGAATTATAATTAGAAAAATAATTAATGATATTTTGTATTAGAAATATAAGAAATTAATTATTTCCTTAGTTTATTTGCATAATAATAAAACTATTTATATTAAAAATGGAGAGACTATAAAGAAGTTATTATTGGCAAATCATGACCTCACATCAACTAGGATTGCACGGAAAGTCAACAGGATACTTTTCTCCCAAAGTTTGAATTTTTTTTTTTTTTTGTGTCTGTTGTTTTATTATTCAAACATAACTTAACAACCCTATCAAGGGAGACAACACAAGAACTAAAATCCAGAAAGTGAAAAGCAAGCCAACGATTAGAAGATATACTAATCCTAGAGACACAAGCCGGCGGCTGAAAGAATATCAACCTCAGAGCCAAAACGATCATAGACAAAGCTTTTAACTACCTTAAACGGGATTCAAAACCGGTCAAAAAAAAACAAAATCAGCATATTAGTTTAAAAGTAACCGTTGCTGTGTACTGAACCTTTTGCGCCTCTACTCTTCTAACACCCTTCAAAATCAACCAAACTTGCCATTGATCTTAAAAGGGACCACCTAGCGTCTTCTACGCGCCACCCCTACACTACCTCCTCTAGATCCAGCTAAGACTAGCCACTGGACTCTGAGACCGGTTCACCACGCGCCTTCCACGCGCCACCCTTGCACTGTCCCCTCTGGATCCAGCTAAGACTCGCCACTGGACTCTGAAACAGGCTCACCAAGCGAATCTACACGCTTCCACTCCACTGACTCCATCCAAATCCAACTAAAACTTGCCATTAGACTTTGGACGGACACAACACGCGCCTCTGCACCAGCGCAAAGCAAAACGAGCAGAGCTTAACACAAAAGAACTTAACACAGCCGGTCACTATAAACCAACCACCATATATCACAGATCTGATGAGATCAGCTTCTATGGTGTCTGATTTGAGACTCCCCGCTTCAAACCAAACAACTGAAGCTTAGGACCAGATTTGACTCCATCTAGGCTAAAAAAAGAGACTGAAACAAGAAATAAAAGACATCCACCTTCTCACAGTAGCAGCAGCGGCAAGCCGCCACCGGCCGGAGAAGATGGATAAACGACGATGACTCTCTTTTTTTATCCCCGCTCTCAACGAGCTTTAAATATTTTTATTTACAACTTTAATAACCACACTGATTTAAGAGCATCATCAATCACTTGGATTTCCAAAATTTATAATTTGCACTGCACTGTAACTAATAATAACAAAAAAAAAATATTCCCTCCATTTCAGAATGATCCATATTCTAGAAAAAAAAATTGTTTTTAAAAGATTCATATTTTAGATTTTCAATGTATGTAATAATGTCAAATTATACAATTTAAAAATATTAATTATATTTACTGAATTTTGAATGGTTAAAATTTATAGAAAACTGTTAAACACGAAAAATAATACATTTATTATAAATTTTTACGTGTTTTCTTAATAAGTGTAAAAACTCTAGAATATGAATTATTTTAAAACGGAGGGAGTATATATATTTATGTGATTTTTTTTATTTTGGCATGAAAACATTATTTTCCAATGTTTATGAAAACTATAAATTTTTCAATTTTGACAAGAAAATGTATCTTTTGATTTTAGCAAAAAATTGTAATATTCCAGTTTGCGAAAAAATGAAATTTTTGAGATTTGCTGAGAAACCACTTTTTTTTTACAGAAAAATGTAATTTTATGTTTAGGCAAAAATATAATTTTACATTTTGGCAAAAAATGTGATTTTATAATTTTGGTAGAAAAATAATTTTATGATTTTAGCGAGAAACTTTAATTTTTGGTTTTAGTTTTAGTAAAAAACATGATTTCTGATTAAAATATTGTATAATAATTATAATAACTAATTTAATTAATTTATATCTGTATTAAATGTATTTAGGTTTTTGGATTTTGAGATACAAAAATAATATCAAAACTCTACATTTTTAGTATTTTAAAATTTAGATATTATAGATATTATAGAATTTGTATATAAATATTACTTTTGGTTGCTAATGCAATATTGTCTAAATGAACAATATCTAAATATTAGCATCCAAATGCAGCTAGATACAATAACAAAACCTGGCTTAAGTTGAAACTTTCTTTATACTCCCTCTGTTTCAATATAAGTGTCACTTTGATACTTTTCATACAAATTAAAAAAAATGATTGAAATGTATTTAAATTGTTATTAATTATATCTATTTGACCTATAATATTTTAGATAAATAAAGTTATTTATAAAATCAATGTAATTTACAATTAATTTCAAGTTGAAAATAAGTATAATTTACATTAAAATTTTAAAGTAATATTTTTTGTAAAAAAAAAAAGAAAATGTTAGAAGGACACTGAAATAGAGGGAGTATTAGCTAAGTGTCTGGTCACCAATTTCGGTTCAAAGATGTTCATATTGGTCATGCATTTTACTCGTGGTTTCTAGGAAGTTGTTTCTCTTTGTTTGCAAGATTGAAATGTTCAGACTTTTTAGGTGACTTCATTAGAAAGAAATTACGTGTCAAATTGTTATGGCAGCATTTATTGACCTTTATATTTTTTAATATCATACGGAGTACATAATATTCCATTAAATGTTCAGTAAGTGTCATTATGTAGTACACTTATTTGACGATATCTCTCTATCTATTGAAGGTACGGCCAACAATTAGGTTTCTGTATTCGGCACTCACATGTCGTGTATAATAATTCATACGTATTTGAATGATTAAAATTTTACATTTGAAAACTTTAGTATATAATTAATATATTTGTTTCTAAAGCTAAATCAAAAACTAAAATATAAAAATATGAGTGGTAAGACTTTATTAATAAAACTAAAAAATAATAAACACAAATATGTATTTAGTTATTTTTTAATATTTAAAATTAATATTTTTATTTTAATATTGTTTAAATTAAATCATATACCAGATAAAATATTTTAATTTCAAAATTTCAAAATATGAATCATGTTTGGATTGATAAAAATTACATATGTATACAATTTTAGTTTGATGAAATCATTAAATATATTTTACATATATTTCTGTTATTATTTTATAATATTTTATTTTGTGTAGGACGCAGATTATTACATAGCGTCATTATTAAAGGCAGTGTTTATTTATGTAACTAATTTGTATAAGTATTAACAAACATAACTAATCTATACTATTATTTGCAAGTGATTTTTCGCATTCGAGCTCTACGTTAAAAGTTAGAGCGGATAATATCGGTACTACCCTTAATGAATAATTTATCTATATTATTTATTTTATAATTAATTATCAAAAACAAATCATTATCAAATATTTTTATACCTTTAATAAATAAAATATATAAATTAGCCAAAAAAATAAAAACAAATTTAATGTTTATTTAATAAATTACTAAAATTAATAATAATAAATATATCGAGAATCTAAAAGATAATTTATATATATTATGTTGTTATCCTAAAAATATCTCTTAATAAAACAGTTAAAAATTAAAAACAAAAAACTATAACTAAATTAATCAAATTTTAGTTATTAATACATGTATTAATCAGTAACTATAAAATGTTTATGTCAGTTTGTGTGGGCGAACCACCTAGTTATTATTTTATTTGAAACTAAATGTTTCTGTTTTATATATTTACTGGAAGTTTGATACGAAACAGAATAAATATGAAACAACGAAATAAACTTTATGTTTCCTATTAATCCAGTTTGAAAAAAAAATGAAGACTATAAAAAACAAACAAATTGCATGTGATATTTTTCTATTGATTTTTGTTGTTTCCTTCGCCGTCAAGGTGGTTCGAATCATTGATCATAGAAGTAATAACGGCTGCAAGAGCCGCCGTGAAGTTCGGATCAGCGGTGAGTGCAGTTATTGTATTAGCCACAGCGTGCGGCTGCGAGAACGCCGCTGATGGAGAATCACCGGAAAACTGCAAGCCCGAGAACTTGGATTGGTTATACAATGCCTGACCTATTACATGAGGTAACATATCCGGGGACAAATTCGTCATTTGTTGCTGCTGCGACCGCTGCATCAATGAGTTGTGGTGGTTGTTGTTGCTGTTTGTGGCCGCTATCGAAGGGGGGAAGTTGGGACCATTAGGAGGTGAGTGGGTGAGGTCTAAGGTAACTGTAGGGAACGGAGCAGAAGATGAGATTGTGGCCATGCTTGTCGAGAAAGGAAGAACAGCCCTAGCTAGTAAATTGGTAGGGTTCATCATCCCATCGTGACTAGACATTGATCCGGATAGTAACATGTTAGCTGCGGCCGTGGTTGTGGAAGCCATTGCCACTGCGGCTGGCGGCAAGGGATGGTTGTGGTTTCCCTCGTATGTCGTTATCAGTATCGATCTGTCTTCCGCACAACGTTGAACCTATAAATATATATCATGAGGGAGCATACCATTAGCCAATCGTTCAAAACATGTACATTCGAAATGCATCTCTAATGACAAAAGTCACGAATCTTTAAAATCTAAAGGTTCAATATTTTATATGTATACGTACTTGTTTGCGAACGGGACAGCCCGTGGCCATCGTACAACGGTAATAAGCTCGTGGACAAGGATTGCCTTTTGCCATCTTCTGGCCGTACTTTCTCCATTGACATCCATCGCTTATCTATAAAAACATAATTAATAACAAACTTTAATTAGCATATATACACTTCATTTTGTGATGTAAGTGTAGTTAACTGGTAGAGCACGTTTATTGAGGGTCTCTTAGGACGGGTCTCTTGGTGAGATTTAAGAGAGATGGTCTCTTACGTTTTAAGTACTTACCATAGGAGCTTCCGAGCGGGCACGAACGGAGACACGGGCTTTCCTCATGATAGCTTCTTCGGGTTGATCAAACGTGGTTGGGCTATTACTATTCACTTTCTGAACTTTGTTAGAGTACTCGGTTTCGGGGCTTTCTTCACGTCCAAGTCTCTTTCCCTCCCTAACCTCGTTATTACGTCTCTCGGCCGCACAAGAACCGCCTGAACGAGTTCTATCTTCCGATGAAGAGTTTGACACATCCTCAGCCTCGCCATGTGCTCTGGAAGGGACTAGATCGAGAAATTGCCTTGGTACTATACTTTCTTCACGCTTTTCAGCAGCCTCTATTGCCTAATCATATAGATTCGTCAATGTTAAATTAATTGCCTTTATCATTTAGAGAAAATGCCATTTACTTGTGGTCAATGATTTAATTACCTTGTTCTGTTGTAGTTGCTGCTCTTGCATTAGTGAAACAAGATGCATCTGAAGTGAAGCGTAACTATTGCTCACTTGTGTAAGCAATTCTCTTAGCTTTTGGTTCTCCATGCTGATTTTCTTTAGCTCATCTTGTAACTTAACCAACTGTCATCAATATTTAAAGAGAAATTTCCTTAGATATCATTTTTTAGTTTGTTTGTCACAAAAATAGTTTTTAAATAAGAAAATGACCAAAATATTTTTTTTTAAGCTCAAAAATGCATTTATACCCATATGATTAACTAATTTGGATTTTAAGGTTAGAGTTAAAGGGTGGGTTTGGGGTTAGAGTTTCAAATTTCAAAAAAAAAAAAAAAATCAAAATTTCAAAAAAAAAAAAAAAATCTATTTTGGTGTTTTATTTTTTGAGTGCTATTTTTGTAACAAAAACTTAAAAAAGACTATTTAAGAGAATTGCCCATATTTAAATTAAAATGTTAAATTAAACTGATTTGATTCTCTATAAACCAAAAGTATTACATTTACCTCATTTTTTGCACACTTATCTTCCATTTCGTAAGATTCTTTGTCGTCGGTAACTGATTGATCACTCCTGGTTCGAAGATTCAAACCGGTCTATTCAAAAGTAAATTCACAAAATTAAAAATAAATGAATATTTCATACATAGTAAATTTTGAAATTCGTATTTGACTTTCATATTATGTCGTAGACATTAATACAAACCTTTATGTTACAAGCTGTTTGGTTTATCATTCATATATCAATTATACAATACGATTTATTGATATTTTCAAACTTACATTTACGACCGTTCGATCATCTTGTTCCTCCTTTTTAACACGAAATCCAGCATCGTCGCGACAAACCCTAGATTTCTTGTCGGAGAAAAAATCAACTTCGCTGGGAACTTCACGATCACGAATACCAGAAAGACTCTCCGGAAACCTAAACTCGCTGGTTGCGTTGGATATTTTCGTCTTGTTATCGTCAACGTCGTCACCAGTTGTAGACATCGTCAACGGATTCGAGAAGCGGAGATGAGTATTATTACTTTTGAAACGTTTAGGGTTGATCATGAGATCGAGAGAAGATGAATCAAGAGTGAGACCAGACCATCCTATGTCCATAAATAGAAGAAAGAAGATCACGCGCGAGATTTACGAAAGGAGAAAGATTGTTAAAAGGACATGAAAACTTGTTTTTTGGGTTTGGTTTAGAGAGAGAGAGAGAGAAAGAGATTGTGAAGTCTTCTGCCAGAACATCAGACTCTCCTATAAAAAGGATTTGGGACATGGACCAGTTTTTTTCTTCTTTCGTCACATCTTTCTGAATTAATGAACTTTGATTTTATTTTCCGGAGACTTTTAACAAACAAAATGTGTGATTTACGTCAGCTCCTGCGTCATGCCGGGTCCTGGATCTAACCCATAATTCACCCGGCCTGTTTCATTTTCATGGAAACTTGATACAAAAAACTTTGGTCTGAACATTGATCAAAAAGGAAAAAAATGATTCTTCATCAACATTACAAATTATATTTCAGAAAATTATATTTCAGAAAACTATATTTCTCACTAACAACAAACTTACAAATCCATGTGTTATTAAATACCTCAATTTCTAACATTGTTTTTTTAATCAAATTATTTATTACTCCATCTGTATTTGAAAGAATTAAATACTTATTTTGTTTTTTTTACTATTTATTTTTCTACCTAATTTAAAGTTTTGTTTACTTTCCAAACAAAGTTTCATCATTTATGCCAAACTTAATTTTAAATGAAAACATTAGTTTTTGAAATATAGTCGGAAAATCTATCTGACTAGATATTAATTTGTATGCCATAAAATATAAAAATTATAAAAATAATTTTAAGGACCAAAATAGTCTATGAGTTCAAGAGAAACTAATTGTTTTAAGATCAATACATAAGAATTTGAGATGAATTTAAATAGACAGAATAAACTGAAACAAATATTGATAATTTGTAGGTTTCTTAAAAGAATCTAAAATCCAGGTTGATTGTTTCAGTTTCCTTTTTTAGACTAAAAGTTGTACTGAAAATCTATATGTAGGTAACAAAAATTTATGATATTAAAGTATATTTATATATATCGGATCCAGGTCGAGTAGTATCGATAAAATCAAATTAGTTGAATTTTTATTTTTGATGTGAAAATCACGAGAAGTGGTTATGTGGCTTGTGGCACAATGGTCTTCATGCTTTATTGCACCAAGAAAGCGCATTGACTAGTTCCCGTGATCAAAAGGACGAAAAGTTTGATTCACCGCCCCGTTTACTCTGGCGCGTTCCACGTGATTATCTATTTTCTCTTTATTATATTATTTAACAAAATATAAAATTAGTTGGAAAAAAAAAGCTGGACGATATTTCAGAAAAAATGGAAGAGAGAAGAAAATGAGTTAACTGAGTCAACGATTTTGACGACCCGGCTTCTTATAATCTGACTGGATACCGGGGGCACCGGTACGTAGGTCTTACTTCCCTAAGAGCATAAACATCTCTAGGATCCCATTAAGTTTCTTAAGTACACTTTAATAAATTTTTAATTAATAAATGTTAAAGATTTTAATTACGAATCACCTAATTTTTAACTTAATATTAGTTTCTTAATTTGGGTTTCTTATTTTTCTTTATGAAAGATAAAAATTATTTATTAAATAAAATATAATAAAGATAACATTTTAAATATAGATTGAAAAATTAAAACATAAAAAACAAGGATTAAAAAAACGAGAAAAATTGAAAGAAAGATCCGAGGTCAATTATTGTCTTCACCACGTCCAAATTTACTTCATAAATGTTCAACCAAACCAGCTTTGAGTTGTTAATGCATTTGTTTTTCACGAATTTTAGTTTGAACACCTATCATATTGGCAATATTTGTAGGCAAATCTGTAGAAAAATCGAGATCGACATGTGAACTTCCGCTGTCTTCTCCTTGTTGGAACTCTAAAACATCGAACTAAGTATATCCATCTCGTTCGTCTTCTATTATCATATTATTGAGTATGATATATGCTCTCATAATCTTCCCAATTTTGACTTTATCCCCAAAAAGTGCAGGTTTTTTAACAATGGCAAAATGAGCTTGCAAGACTCCAAAAGCACGATCAACATCTTTTCGGGCATCTTCTTGATGTTGAGCAAATAATACCGCTTTCGGCCCTTGTGGTATTGGAATAGATTGGATAAAAGTTGCCCATTTCGGATTAAATTTGAACTTATGACTATTGTAGAAGATTAAATCTGAACTTATGATCGTTGTAGAAAATTTCATGTGCCATTTTAACTACATCACTCTCACTCTGTCCACTTGTTTTCTGTCTTGTTGCAGCCGCATAGGCCCCATAGAACTTGCAAACAAGATTGTTCATTTTCTGCCACCTTTGCTTGCACTGAACAGCCTCTCGTTCTGCACCTCTTTCCACCTTTGGACTTGCTGCAAAGTAAGCAGCAATGCGCTTCCAGAAAGCACATGCTTTCTGCTCATTGCCTACTATCACATCTTTGTTGGTGTTTAACCAGGCGCTAATGAGCACCACATCATCAGATGAAGACCATTTTTTCCTTTCTTTGTGCTTTGTAGCTGAGTCTTCACAAAAGTTTGATGTTTCGGTCGATTGGATTCCCAAAACAGGGAGTTGTGAACCACAATCATAAGGAAAGGGTTCAGTGACTATCCTGTTGACTGTTTAAAAGGTCAACAAAATTGTTGGGATGACTGAATGGATTCGTAGAATCCATATCCTAAAACGTCAGAGAAGAGAGAAAGAAGAAGAAAAGAGTTTGCAGAGAGGGAGATGGTGTTACAAGATGAAAAGAAAGAGAGAAAGCCGGGAGTTAAATAGAAGAAAAGAGAGACATATATCTAACAAATTTAAGTTGAGTTGAGTGGACATGTATCTAACAAATTTAAGACTAAAACAAGCATTCATCACAAGCATTCATCACAACCATTCACTAACCACAACCTAACAAACATTTACTAACCTAACTACTATCCAGTCGAAAGCCATTAAGAGAATATGAAGAAAACTTTATCAAATTTTGATACATGAGGAGAAGCTTCAGTCCAAAGCTCAAAAGTCCATGTCAAAAATTAACATGACAATCAACACAATCAATCAACACAAACAACACAATCAATCAACACAAAACTGATTAACACCGTTATGAATTTGAAAGCAGAAGGATGAGGTGAGAAACTTATCTCGAAGTGATCTCAAAGTTGAAAAGATTGTGATCCGTGGTGGGTTTCGATCGATCTTCTCACGGAGAAGACGAGAGCAGACGGAGGAGACGCCGTGAGGAGATGACAGAGGAGTCGAGAGAGAGGAGAGAAAGAAGAAGAAATGAATTTCGATCGATCTTCTGTCGGAGATGAAGAGAGAAGACGGACGACTGAACAGACAGAGTGACAGAGAAGACGGAGGAGTCGAGAGAGAGTCGATCGGTGACGCAGACGACAAAAGAGTCGAGAGAGAGACGATCGGTGACGGAGAAGACGAGAGGACAAATCGATCGCCTTCTACGCGGAGAACACAAGGAGTCGAGAGAGAAAGAAGAGAAAAGAAAAAAGAATTTCTTTTGTGTGTCTTTTGTATGTTGACACGTGCCCAAAAACCCACTTTAAAAACGGTCCCCAAAAGCCCAAGTTAAGGATCAGTAATTGCCATTTAATTTAATCATCTATTACTCTAATAATCTACCTAAGAAACCAGCGATAAACCTGGTCTAAGAGCATGTCCATTGAAGGGTTTTTAGGGAGGGGTTCTTAGCAGAAGTTAAAAACCGGTTCTTAACTTCCACTAAGAACCCCTCCCTAAAAACTCCCAATGGACATGCTCTAAGCAGTAGAATCCACCCATGTTTATATAGTACTTTCATTACTAGGACTGAGAATTATTACCCAAAATCCAGATTTAATCCAATATGCAGTCTGAAAATTAAATATTCAGAGTATTTGAATCTAGATAGTAAAATTTCAGATTTTGATATTTTAATTTTAGATTTCAATATCAAAATCTGTATTTTTAAAATATATTATATATTTGTTTTTATCAATATTTATATTTGATATATTATTATTTATGCATAAAAATATTTGTATAATATTATATTTTAATTTTATAATATTATATATGTATATATATTGATAATTCTTGTATAAATATTTATTTATGTAATTTTTTATTTTTTATTTAATTTTTACATATCTGAATCTGAATTTAAATACATACTGTAGTATAATATCTAAAAAGATATTAGAAAACCACGAATCCAAATTTGGATAATAAATCTACATATCCAAATTCAAATACCTTAGATCTACATATTACTGCAAAAAAAAAAAATCATACTTTCATTCTTTCTGAAAGATTTGAAATTTGCTAAGAAGATGAAGTTTTTGATCTCTAAAACGAAGAGAAAGTCACCGAATCTGATATAATAATTTCGAGAAGATAGTAAAATTAAATTTATTCGAGAAGATTTATTTTTATCATGTTAAAAAGCAAAGGGATCCCACGTACCGACAAAAGAGGGATGTAGATCTGGAGAGTTTGGTTAGAATGTTGACTGTTTATCGAAACAACAGAACTTCTATAGTTAACTAATCTAGATTTAGGGTTTAGAAATAAAGTATGAAGTTTTGGGATTAGAGTTTCAAATTTTTTTAAATAAAAATAAAATATTATTTTTTTTTAAATAAAAAAATTATTGTGATCATTTTTTTTCTTGAGAATTTTAGTATAAAAAAAACTTTAAAAAATATTATTTAAAAGAATTAACTTTTTAAATTTTATAGATTTTCTTATCTTGATATATTATTTATATGCTGATACAATAATGTATAAACGAACAATACATTTGCATCTAAATACAGCATACATTATATAAAAAGATGAAGAGGGCCTAAATATATAGATTTCAATGACTTTAAAGAAAAGAAGAAGAAAATCTGCAGAGCTGTCTGAGATTTTCGTTGACCAACATGATACTATCCCACGTCGCCGAGTTCGCAAGACGTAAAAAGCGTGTGGACATCGGTGTTGATTTTACAAGTAATTAATCTGAGTATTGATGCGTTCACATATATGTTTCAGTGGGCGGAGACAAAAATATTTTTTTTATTCTAATGATATTTTCTCTGTTTCTAACTAAATACTAAGGTGATGATTGTTTTATTAGTTTTTGGATTTTGGTTCCTAGTTTTTGGCTTTTAGTTTTTGATTTTTAAATTTTAGTTTGTAGATTTTAGTTTTTGATTTTACAGTAGATTTTAGTTTTTTGAAAAACATGATTGGTTGTTTTAGATTTTAGTTTTAGTTTTAGTTTTTGTTTTTTTTTTAAAGTTAATAAAATAAAAATATTAATAATTGTTTATTTTAGAATAAAAAAAAATACTGTCATCAAAACACATCTATTTTTTTTAAATTACTTTTTATGCAATATAAAAACTATCAAATAGAAAATGAACGATTCAAAAAATTTTTGCATATTTTAAATTTTAATATTTCTTCATATTTTTTATATTAGATTAATGATTTTTTGGTTTATTATTTTTTAAAAAATTCACTCAAAAGTTATTTTTAACCAAAACTAAAATTAATAAAATAATATATTAAAATTTTAATTAATAATACCAATAGATTAATTTAGTTTTTTATTAATATAGTACTTTAACCTTATAGTAAATTTAATTATATTTTCTACAATTAAAGTCCATGGTAAAATATTAGTTAAAACATTATTAAATAATTTACTTAAACAAAGTTTCAAATTTTAATAAAAATAAATATATTTTTATTAGATTTTAGATGTCATATCAATTATTTTATTCAATATAATGATTTAGAATAATTACTATATAATCAGTTTAATTTATATATAGATTGTTTTTGCTATACTAATGCAATATAAGAATATTTTAGCAAAAAAAAAAAAAAATTGACGTCAATTATAGAAAAACCAAAGAAACATGAATTTTGGTTTTTGATAGGAAATGATAGTTATTTTCAAAATCTGGTTTCCCTAAAATTTAGAGAATCTATTTTCTAAAAAACTTGATTGGTAAAAAAATAGTTTTTTGAAAAAAAAAAAACCAAAAACTGTTTCAAAAACCACAAACAATCAACCTCTAAATACTCTCTTTGTTTCAATATAAATGGTTTTAAGGTTTTTGCATATGAACTAAGAAAATGCAAATTTTATACAATTTATTTTGATTGTATAAAAATATCATTAAATGAAATTAATATATCATTAAATAAAATTAATTCAACCAATAAGAAAAAGACATAGCATTTGTAATTGGTCACAAAATTCAAATGATATTAAATTTACCTAAAATAATGAGAACATCAATTATTTTGAAATAAAATTTTATTATTTAAACACCACTTAATGTGATAAGGAGGGAGTAATATTTAATATTTTAAATATGTTATATTTATTTATTATTAAATAAAGTTATAAACTGCTGGTATTTTTTAAATAGTTTATTATTTACATGGTTTAACATATAATTTTTATATTTTATTTTTTGGTCAACTAATATACTCCTTCCGTTTCTAAATATAAGATATTTTGGTTAAAATACACAAAAAAATATTTATAAATATAAAAATATTATAAAAATTATTAATTAAAAACTATCTAACCAATTACAAAATAGACTATTAAAATAAACATTTTAATAATATTAAAAGTTCTCTAAAAATAAGAGAACATCTTATATTTGGGAACATCAAAAATTCTGTAAACATTTTACATTTTGGAACAAGGGGATATATTATTTATTAGAACTAACAAAATAACCTAAATATGGAGAAATAACAAAACTAATTATATCATCAAAATAACTAACCAACTGAAAATATATAAATAATAACTGAAAAGCTTTAAATTAAATAAGAAAAAATGCATTAAATATTTTGTCATAAATATTAATGTATGTGAAGCTCAAGAAAATAAAAAGGACATAACTAACAATATGAAGTTATGAGAACTCTTAACATTAACATAAGTGGAAGGCTACGGATGAAGAAAGATGTCACTGAAATCTATGTCCCAGTTCAAGATATCAGGAGCCTTGCCATTTATCATAGTTTTAGTTTCATATATATTACCTACAAACTTGTTGCACACTGCTGTTTGTCTAGCAAAAAAGGCTAGAATTAGTAATCAACAATCTGTAATCTCATGGCTACGGATGAAGAAAGATGTTACTGAAATCTATGCCCCAGTTCAAGATATCAGGAGCTTTGCCACTTATCATAGTTTTAGTTTCATATATATACCTAGGAACTTGTTGCACACTGCTGATTGTCTAGCAAAAAAAGCTAGAATTAGTAATCAACAATCTGTAATCTCATGGCCTCATTACTAGCCATTGTATCTCCAATTTTGATATAAAGAGATAACTATGCTGTATTCCTAATATGATTTAGCTTTATCTATAGTACCTTTATCTATCTAACTTAGGACTTTGTATGAGCTATATATACTCATCTCATTGTATCAATAAACTCAAGCTTTCACATAATATTTTATGGTATCAGAGCTAAGATCTTACAAACTCTGAATCAAAAAAATTTCTTTCTCTACAAACTTCTAAAATATCGATATGAGTGATTCATCCTCTTCGGATAATCCTACTATTCTAACTACAGCGACGACACCAGCTATCAATGCTTTGTCGCCCTACTACTTAAATCCTTCGGATAACCCAGGGTCTCTAATTACTTCTGTCTTGCTCACCAGCGACAACTACTCAGAATGGTCCACCGAGCTCCGCAACTCACTTCAGGCAAAGCAGAAAACCGGCTTCATCGATGGAACAATATTAAAACCTGACACTGAGCCGGATCTCTCTCGTTGATTAACTGCTAATGCAATGATTGTTGGTTGGATCCGGACATCAATTGATGCCAAGGTTCGATCGACTGTTACTTTTGTACCCGAAGCACATAAGCTTTGGGATACTCTTCGCTTCCGCTTCTCAGTTAAAAACAGGACAAGAATACATCAAATTCAAGATGCTATTACTAATTGCAAGCAAGACGGAAAATCAGTACTAGAATACTATGGCAAGTTATCTAAACTATGGGAAGAGCTACAAAATCTTAAAACATTGAGACCATGTACATGTGCTGCAGCTACAGACATTGAAAAAGGACGAGAAGATGCGCGTGTTCATAAATTTTTATTTGGTCTCGATGATGCAAGATTCTCCTCGCTTCACTCTCGTATTACGGATGAAGACCCCCTACCTGACATTAATATTGTGTATTCTCGTGTTATACGAGAAGAACAAAATATGTTATCGACAAAGGCTAAAGAGCATAATGTCGATATACTCGGGGTTTCAGCGAAAACAGAGCAACCCAAAGGAACTTCTTCTTCTACCCTGGAATCTACTACCTATCGCTCTCGAGATCCCAGGCGATCGTGTACACATTGTGGACGCCAAGGACATGAGATGTCTGAGTGCTTCTTACTTCATGGTTTCCCGGAACGGTACCAGGAGCAATATCAACGAACAAATAATACAACACCGCACTTGCGAGGAGGCAGAGGAGGACGTTCGAATGGCTCTAGAGGACGCGGTCGAGGCCGAAGTTCTAATGTAACAGTCTCCATCAACAAAGATCAGATTGCCTCATTGATCACATTACTTCAAAACCAGCAAACCAATCTATCCTCTGAACGGCTTTCGGGTAAAACAAATCTTAATGATGTGATTATTGACACAGGAGCATCCCATCATATGACGGGTGATCACTCTCTACTACATAACCTACACGATATCCAGCCAGTGTGGGTTACTTTCCCGACCCATACGTACTGATGGGCTGATCTGATCGAGCTTATCCGTCCTGAATGGAAGGATTTAGCTAAACGGACCATGGACTGTCCGGACTGGTCCCATCAGTACGTGAAAAATGCCCCGTACGTACTGATATGCTGATCCGATCAGCCATCAGTACTGTCTGGACGGACCAGGACTGTCCGGACTGGTCCATCAGTCCATGAAAATCCGACCCATACGTACTGATGGGCTGATCTGATCGAGACGGACCATGGACTGTCCGGACTGGTCCCATCAGTACGTGAAAAATGCCCCGTACGTACTGATATGCTGATCCGATCATCCATCAGTACTGTCTGGACGGACCAGGACTGTCCGGACTGGTCCATCAGTCCATGAAAATCCGACCCATACGTACTGATGGGCTGATCTGATCGAGAGGGACCACGGGGAAATGCAGCATTAACGTCGAAATCTTCTTCAACGGTACTGTGGCATCATCGTCTTGGACATCCTTCCTACAAAGTGCTTTCTACTCTACCAGTTTTTACTAGTTCTAGAATAGATAATAATGATTTCAGTCAGTGTGATATTTGTTTTCGTGCTGAACAAACACGAAAAGTTTTTCCTGAGAGTTTAAATAAAGCTGAAACACCTTTTTCTCTTATACTTTGTGATGTCTGGGGACCATATAGAACTCCTTCTTCCTCAGGCGCCAACTACTTCCTAACCATTGTCAATGATTATTCACGAGCAGTATGGACATACTTGATGCGTGAAAAATCAGAGGTTTCACAAATACTCCAATGCTTCTGTGCTATGACCAAGAAACAGTTTGGTCATGATGTGAAAATAGTTCGATCAGATAATGGCACAGAGTTCATCGTACTCAAACCGTTTTTTGCGAAGAATGGAATACAACATCAAACGTCTTGTGTTGATACTCCACAACAGAATGGACGTGTCGAGAGAAAACACAGGCATATACTTAATATTGCTGGAGCATGTTTGTTTCAAGGGAAACTTTCGGTTGACTTCTTGGGTGAGAGCATCATGACTGCGGAAAACATCATTAATCGAACTCCTTCTTCTCTTTTGGACAGAAAAATACCATACGAACTTCTACATGGTAAACCACCGGTGTTTGATCTATTGCAGGTCTTCGGGTGTCTATGTTATGCTCATCATCGGGCCAGGAACAACGACAAATTTGGTGCAAGAAGCCGCAAATGTATCTTTGTCGGTTATCCTTTTGGAACTAAGGGGTGGAGATTATATGATTTAGATCATAATGAATTCTTTATCAGTAGGGATGTTACTTTCTTCGAAGACACGTTTCCTGGAATAGAAGATGCACCATATGTATCCCCACCAGTCCTGCAACTTAATACTCCGAGTGATGACTGGCTTGCGCCTATACCTCCATCAAGGGGGAGCACTCATTCTCCTACTATAACAGAGTCTCCTGGTATCTCTGCTACACCATCTCCACAATCTATGAACTCTCCAGTCACTATTACGACTGATACTACCACTGTGCCGTCAGACCTACTAGCTCAATCTGAGCCTCCACCAACAACTGTTTCTTCTTTACCATCGTCTCCGACAGCGCTTCTTCATCTCCATCAGTAATAGTATCTATTGAAACTCAGGATCCAGTAACTTCTCCAGGACTCCCACAAGTTCTTGGACGTGGTCACAGAACTAAGAAACCATCTGTTCTACTTAAGCACTTTGTTGCACAAGCTGCTACGACTACAAACCCCTCTCACGCTCACACATTCTCCGATCGGCCTCCTCTAACTACGGTTTCAGGTAAGACACCGTATCCAATTGCTAATTACTTATCTACCTCTTTTTCAATAAGAAACATCAGGCTTTTCTCGTTACTCTCACTACGGAAGCTGTTCCGAAGACATATAATGAAGTTGTTTGTGATGCACGATTCAACAAAGCTATGAAAACAGAAATTATGGCTTTGGAAGAACAGCATACGTGGGATGTCACGGCCTTACCCCCTGGTAAGAAGACGATAGGATGCAAGTGGATTTATTCCAACAAGTATAAGGCCGACGGGACCATTGAATGACCAATAGCTCGTTTATTAGCTCTTGGTAATAGACAAAAGAAGGTCTTGATTATACTGATAATTTTGCACCAGTTGCGAAAATGAATACAGTACAATTTCTTCTAGCAGTAGAAGCGGCTCAAAGATGGGAGATACATCAAATGGATGTGCATAATGCCTTCCTCCATGGAGATTTGGAAGAAGAAATATATATGCAATTACCGCCAGGATTCAAAACTGACAAGCCCGATCAAGCATGTCGTCTGCGTAAGTCTCTTTATGGACTTAAGCAAGCACCGCGATGTTGGTTTGCTAAGCTCAGTAATGCTCTTCTCACGTTTGGCTTTGAGCAAAGTCAAGATCACTCTTTATTCTCCTACGTGAATCATACTAAGAATATTTGTCTCCATATTCTAGTATATGTGGATGATTTCATTATTGCTGGTAACGACAAGTTGATCATTCAACGGTTTAAAGACTATCTTCATAAATGTTCCAAGATGAAGGATTTGGGCTCGATCAAGTACTTCCTTGGTTTGGAAATAGCTCGTGGTCCAGAAGGGATCTTTGTCTCTCAACGAAAATATGCACTCGATATCGTTTCTGAATGTGGCTTGCTAGGCGCCAAACCAGCATCTACACCTGCCGAAATCAATCACAAACTGGTTCCGGTGGATAAGACTACTACTCACCTATTACTTGCCGATCCAAGACGCTATCACAGATTAATTGGAAGGCTTATCTATCTTACGTTCACAAGGCCTGATCTAAACTATATTATCCATATTTTTTTACAATTTATGCAGCAACCACTTGAGGATCATTGGCTCGCAGCTCTGCGAGTTGTTCGATACCTCAAGGGTACCCCGGATCAAGGAATCATGCTCAAATCAGAGTGTAATATGAAAATCATAGCATATTGCGATGCCGATTGGTCGGCATGTCCGAATACCAGGAAATCACTAAGTGCTTATGTTGTTTTTCTTGGTGATTCTTTGGTTTCTTGGCGCACAATCAAGCAACGAAGAGTGTCTCGATCATCTGTGGAATCTGAATATCGGGATATGGCTGATACAACATGTGAGCTACATTGGCTAAAGCGGCTCATTGTCATGCTCGGTTTCACACATGAGCAACCTATTCATCTCCATTGTGACAGCAAGTCGGGAATCCATATCGCTACTAATCCGTTTTTTCATGAACGAACTAAGCATGTCGAAAATGACTGTCACACTACTCGTAATGCAGTGAAAGCCAAAATGCTCGTCTTGAAGCACATTTCAACAAAGGAACAGCCAGCGGACCTAATAACTAAGGCTCTTCCCACTCCAACTTTTCAATACTTGTTATTCAAGTTAGGCATTCGAGATATCTCATTGCTAACTTGAGGGGGAGTAAAGAGATAACTATGCTATATTCTTAATATGATTTAGCTTTATCTATAGTACCTTTATCTATCTAACTTAAGACTTTGTATGAGCTATATAAACTCCTCTCATTGTATCAATAAACTCAAGCTTTCACATAATGTTTCATAATAGAATGAAATTCAACGAATTGACAAGACAAAAAAAAAAGAACTGGTGAGAAGTGAGGCTTGAACAAAGGTTTCGTGTGTGTGGGGGGAGGGGGGAAGGAATTTTTTTTACCGGTAACAACACCAACTGATCTAATGAAAATTTGGTTATTTTTCTAATATTTAAAATTACTGGAGCAGCTGTCCCCCTCTCCTCTGATGCAGCTCTGCCAATGCTATGTTTTTTTTCTTTTGCTTTAGACACGTTATACGCTCAAATTTTGAGTTTCGTTTTTTTTCCAATACTTTTAACCATTATTTATTGATATTCTTTCTAAAAGTATAATAGCTCTAAACTTTCATTATTAATTTCTCGTAGACCTGTTCATTCGGTCCATAGGTTCTATTTCGTACGATGAACAGTGTATTAATTTTTCGTAGGCTAGAAAGTTTTGTTTATTGACCATGCAATCACCACATGACTTTTTTCCTGTGCTTTAGTCTCAATCACACGATATTGTAAATCACTTTCCGATAGATTACCTATCATTTGACTATTCCATCTCAAACACGCTTAACTTTAGAGTTCTCTCTGAGTGTATGCCGGAAAAGGTAACCGCATTTTGCTGACATAGATAATCAAATCAATTCTCTTAAACTTCATCATATACCATAAATCATGATGTTATAATTCACTCTCACTCACAAAGTGCAATGTTCTCGCTGCGCACCACGACATGTCACAAGACGGCTCTCGAGTCAGATGTGAGATGACTAACCAGCTCTGATATCACTTGTAAAGTCCTGACCGCCAATAGCTAATGGGCATCTCACGCCCGCTCACTCGGCCTATGGGCCCAATCCCGTGCGATGGGCAGTGCATTAATTTTTAATAGGCTCGTAAGTCTTGTTTAGCGACCTTGCAATCAACACTTGACATTTCTCCGTGCTTCGGCCTCACTCACATGATATCGCATATCATTTCCCGATAGGTCAACCATCCTTTGACTACTCCAGCTCAAGCGTGCTAACTCTTAAGTTCTTTATGGATGTGTGCCAAAACGTTAAGCACAATTTGATGACATAGATAGCCAAATCAATTCTCTTAAACCTCATCATATACCAGAAACCGAGATGTTAAACTTTTTTCCCTCTCTCTCTCGTACATATGAGATCATGAGAGACATCTTCAACTTACAACATATAGGAAGTCTATATATGTGGGTTCTGACCACATATAGTCTTAATATTTATCGTAGTCAGCACTTTATTTTATCCAAATTGGTGAAAATAATTAATCATGATGACTATAATGTCTTAATATTTATTATTATTATTATTTTTTGTAGAAAGGGTTTTCATAAATAATTAATATGGAACTTACAAGCATGACACAGAAGAACAAAAGACAGGAGCACATACACTTAGAACTTGTCTCACTCTAACCATATCTCATATTTCCAATAACCTAGCTCGCGATAGAGGTTTCTTTAGCGCATCAGCTAGTTGATCTTTGACCGATTCATGAATAATCATATCATATCTTCCTAGTCCTAGTCAGGTTGTTAACTCAGTCTTAATTCCATTTAATCTCAGCTTAACCCATGCTAAACTGAGTCCGGTTTAATAAATAACCCTAAGGACTCTATCATGCAATAGCATAAGAATTCTACTCTATATGCAACTCGATCTAACCTAAGTTCCAAGTGGAACTCAAACAAACTAACTTACAGTGTTCTAGCAGCTGGTTGATCAGAGAGAGATTAGCCAAAACCCAATGCTGACGTCTTGAATGGACTGGACTGGATTGATCTGAACTCGGACAGAACCTCATCTAGCTTCTGGACAGTCTTTCAGAACTTCTCGGAAGAATATCGGTCTTCAGAACTTTGAGAACTCTTTTTAGAAAAACGTTCAACTTTTCTATCTCTCTCTCTCTAAGCCATGTTTTTAACTTGCTTTGGTGTAAATGGGATGAGTGAAAATGATGGAGGGTGGCTGGGTATATATAGGAATCTCCAGCGAGTAATATCGTGCCACACCGGTGACGGTGTGTCAGGCCGCATGCTTTCGGTCGCATGCGTGGCAACACACGGCGCACACATGGCGGACAGCATGTCCTGAGTATCATGCAGGACGGCAAACCTCCTCCCACATTTCAGGATGCATGCATGCGTTCCATGCAAGGCGACACACCAGCTGCTACATGTCGCGACGCATGCACCGGTTGCAGATACTGCGACACTTCGTGCTATACCGCGACACTTCGTGCTACAAGGTGTCATGCTGCATGTTCAGCTTCCATGCACAGAGACATGTCGTGGTTTGGTTGACAGATAGATTGCTAGACACTTGACACCACGTTCTGATCCCATGCAAAGAGACACCTTGAGCTTCTCGGGTCATTTAACTGATTCTGGTTCTTCCGACAAATTTTTGATCCGCGATCACTTCTGAATATTTTTTTGCTCCCGTTCTGATGTGCTAATTTTTTTAATAAATTCCAAATGAATCCTGGCCTTGAGAAAAGTACTTCCCGAGCTTCCGGCTTCTTCGAAAAATTATTAAAATACTGAAATTAGTGATTTTAGCTAATTTCAAGTTTTTCCGTCGTGCTTTGGTCCCATCTTGCTTACTTTCCTTCCTGCTTAATTCTCGTCCTGCTTCCGACTTATTATGTCTCCAACATAATATTTTACTGATACGAAGTTTTTCCAAAAACATCGTGCTTCGGAAACATCGTGCTTCAAAAACGTCATGCTTCTAAAACGTCGTGCTTCCCAAAATATTATGCTTCCAAAACGTCCTTCTAATTAATCCATCACATTTTCTAACCATGGTCGAGTAACATATTCGACTCATGGTCCATACGCGATCAATTCTTCGATCCTCTCGACCGTCTTGTACTTAAAAACTTCTCGATTGATCCAATCGCTCATGACTCGACCGTTAAACAGATGCTCGACCAACTTTTTTTTTTTCTGAATCATATTAAGTTTCTCGTGATAGAAACTTAACATGCCTCTAAATACTTTGATTCTCAAAAGTATGGCTTCAAATTCCAATTTTTTATCTCGACTATTTTACCCCTTCGGAAGGGTTACTACAATACCTTTCAGGTTGAAGATGTCTTAATATCTATTCAGTCTTCATAATCTCAAAGTTAAAAAAAAAATCTTTAATGAACCACATTTATTTCAGACATATTTTACTATTCTTAAAACATGCAACTACTTTATAGGGAAATATTGTCAATGTTTTTAAGATTCAAATGTGTGAGGAATTCAGAGTTTCTCAAAATTATTTCAGATTTTTTTCAATTATTTAAGATGTACATGAGATTCTCCTCTATTTAAAATCATAATAGCCTTTTAATTCCAAACTAAATCTCACTTTAAAAACATCAATATATCAAGTTATATGGGTAAATTTGTTTGGTACTGATCAAGTGAGATAATCAATAACTTCATATAATTTCTTTTGCTCAAGTATTTATTCATAACAAAACAAAACAGAAAGTAATATAATGGATTATAGAATTAGACCATATTTTCAATTGCGCAAAATTTAATCACCTCTCTTATTCTAGTAGTAGACTCTAGATGTTAATTTACTAGTTTATTCAAAATAGAATTGTAAAGCTTACATCAAAGATATGTTCATCTAACTCGACATTCCTTCCAACTAGAAACCAACCTCTTTTAGAACACTGTATTGTATATGAACAAGTTTCTTGATCCGCTGATGGTTTTGAAAATAAGGTCAACAAGAGACAGTTGACAAGAGAAAAAGAGCAGAAGAAATTAAAAAAACCTTGTGCTTTGAGTAGTTTATTTTCAAAGTTCAAAAATCAAACTAATAAAATAGTGAAAAGCTAGGTTGTTAGCGTAGCTGCTCTTCCTAAGTAAGCAAGATTAACCACAACAAATCGTATATCCAAAATGGTCTTTTTTCTCTGGTTATTATTGTTGCTTGTATAATGAATTACTCTTAAGGTGGTTTTAGAACAACCTTACCGATTAAATTCCCACTTGAATTTCTAAAAAGATTAAGTAACAATATTTTAATAAATTTTATTTAAATAATTAAATTATTAAAAAAAAAAAAAAATCAAAGCAATGAAAACATGACCATTGGTATTTAGGTATTGGGATTCATATTTTTTTCTGCCAAGGACCGCTTCTCAATTTCTCTCTCCTTTTATGATTTTTTATTTATATTCTTTAAAAATTCAGTGAGAATTGAGAATATAAATAAAGAAAAAATCATAAAAGGTTGCTCTAATTAAAAAATGTTTTTTAAAAAAATATTCAAAATAATAAATACAATAAATTACACTTTTTAATACTATAAAATATAAAAATAACCTTAATATATAAAGAATTTTAACATATTTAACTAATTCGGATATTTTGGATCCTAGTTTGAATTTCTGTTTGGTTTGGTTCGGATTGTATCCGAACTAAAAAAGTACCAAGTTTTTAATGCCTATCTGAATATTTTTGTATAACGATTCAGATGAGATATCATTTTTTTTTCAAGTTAAGGCTGGGGTTTTGGTTTTGGGTAAAAACGGCCAGCCCAAACACTGATGATAATAACACTTTCTCATCAATATAATTTTGGTTAACTTGGTTCTTGTGTGATTGAAACTGAACTAGATGTGTTTTTCGTTTTGGCCAAGAATACTCGGTTTGCATAAATTTGAATATATATATATATATATATATATATCAATTCTAGAAACAAGAATCACCACAAATATGATTAACCATCACAAGTTAACTCATTTTCAGGATTAAATCATTGATAATTCGTCAAAGTGAAATATTTTGATGGATTTTAGATGAACATGCTCATCCGACACAGCCAACCCTTGGGCCAAGCCAAGGAAGCAGTGGCTTCCGGACGCATTATTATAAATACAGTTCCAGTCACAAGTTTCTATAAATTTTCTTAGATCTAGCAGTAAAATCTCAAAGTTTCAAACTTTCCTTACCCAACCTAGGTTCAAATCCTAGCGAAGAGGCCAAATTTTGTTTATTTGCTTCTGGTCTTGGATTTTCTAGGACCGGCACTGCCATCATAATGTAAAGACTGTATTAAGCATAAGAATAATGTACAGAGCTATAGGCCTTATATACAGGAGCTATAGACATTAACTAGTTACAGCAGTTTCCTAAAATAGAGGATCGTGTACATTGACTACGTAATATACGAGGATCACAATCATATCTCTAACACGCCCCCTCAAGATGGAGTGTCCGAGGTAACTCCAATCTTGTTTCGTAGTTCCAAGAAACGCGCACGGGGTAGTGGTTTGGTTAGAGCATCAGCTAGTTGGTCCCGTGTGTTGACATGAGAAACTTGTAGAGCACCTCGCTGAACTTGTCCGCATACGAAGTGATAGTCGATAGCAATGTGTTTCATACGTGAGTGAAAGACTGGATTGGCGCAAAGAAACGTGGCCCCAACATTATCACATCGAAGTAGAGGAGATGATAGAAGTTGAATACCAAGTTCAGTAAGGAGGTTGCAGATCCAAGCGATTTCCGCTGCAGCATTAGCAACAGCTCTGATACCATGTAAAGACTGTATTAAGCATAAGAATAATGTACAGAGCTATAGGCCTTATATACAGGAGCTATAGACATTAACTAGTTACAACAGTTTCCTAAAACAAAGGATCGTGTACATTGACTACGTAATATACGAGGATCACAATCATATCTCTAACACATAATGAGTGTTGAGAGCGAAATTCAACAAAAAGAATCTGATGACATATTTGTTAAATTTTTGATGAATTTTTGTGGTAGTTAATTCCTTGTATTGAATAAAATGTAAAATTTGATTCAAAAGAAAGATGTACTTTTTTACAGCATGAGCTATTTTAGCTTATGTACTTTCATATACAAGATTTGAGATGATTACGTCCTTATGGCTTTAATCCAGTGTTGGAAAGTACTTTCAAGTCTCCTATGTTGAGACTTAAGAAACATAATTTTATTCTTGATCAGTTTGTCAATCGTCTTAAAAAGTATCTCCGGAGACCGCGGCCTCTCTCCATGCCTCTGTGAGTTTTTTTCCCGCCATATTGTGTAGACTGTGGCCTAGAAAGCGTAACAAACAAGGAAGCTTCTGGTCCAAGTTATGTTTGGTTGCAATATGAAGAGAAACACATCATTCCACTATGCTGAGTAGCCATTCCCCACAGGTACACTCATCAGCTTGTTCCACAATGACGTAGAATAAGCGCAGCCGAAAAAGATGGTCCCGCATTTCCATCTGCTGCTTACACAGTTCCCATCAATCCATGTGTTCCAGGTTGCCATCCTATCTCCCGTAGAGAGTCGGTTGCGAATAGCTAGCCAAGTACAGAATCGGTGCTTTGGCGTGGTATGAGTGAAGCAGATTCCTCTGTGCCAAGCAAGTAAGTCTCCTGTAGTTCTAATTTGGTTCCAGGTATCACGAGTGATAAATTGATCATTGTAAATGTCTTGTTTTCCCTTCTGTGGGCTTTGTGGCTACATCCTAATCTTCTGATGGGCTTCTATTTGAGTGTTGGGCTGTTGTTGTGGGTTTAGCTGAGTCCGGGTTTGAGTAATAAGACGTCGTCGTTCAACAGTAACATAAGTAACAGAAAGTGATCGACTTACGAGTTGGATCAGAGCAGCGAGAAGAGAGTTACGATCGTCTTCTCCGGTGATACTCCAGTGAGCACTGAGTTGCAGAGGTGTGGTCGGTTGCTCGTGCTGAGCGTATCTTCATCTCTGGAAAAGATCCGCTATCCTGAAACATCAAGATTCGAAGTTAATGTTTGATAGAATCTTGTACAAGCTTAGGTTGTAATCTGTTACATAAAGCTTAGTGGATTGAAGAGCTGAGTCTCTTCCCCAGACGTAGCGAAAGCGAACTGGGTTAACAAACTCATTGTGCATTTACGTCTAAGAGTCGAGATCAATCACACATACAAAGTCCAAATCAAATGAACACAGAGAGATCGAAACGTAACAAGTGGTATCAGAGCCGCAGGCTGTGTGTTCAATACGGTCATCTACAGTCAGAAAGCGAATCCGAAACTTATCTGCCTGTTTCTTGAGTGATTGAGTTTGCTGTTTGCGTTCTTGGATAGATCCCGGTCTTATCTTGAACGGATCTGATCAATCTGCAAAAGATCAAGATGGAACCTATTCAAGGTCGTTTTCAAGTTGATAAGTTTGATGGATCGGGTGATTTTAGAATCTGGAAACATAAGATGTTGTGTGCTCTTGAGATTCTAGGCTTAGATACCGTGCTAGAGGAAGCAGCAGTTTCGGATGATGCAGGTGATAAATCTGAACCAAGTACTGAAGCTAAATTTGATCCTAAGGAAGCTATGATGGACAAGAGAGTTCGTAGCTTGATCCAAATGAGTCAGAGTGATCAGATCATTCGGAAGGTCATGAAGGAGACTTCAGCGCTTGGTATATGGAAGACATTAGAGAGAGATTATCAGACGAAGTCTCTTCCTAATAGGATTTATCTTAAGCAGCGTTTTGCTAGCTATCGTATGGACGGAGACAAATTTATTGAACAGAATCTGGACGTGTTCTTGAAGTTGGTTAATGACTTGGAGAGTTTGGATATCAAGATCTCAGATAAAGACCAGGCTATTCAGATTCTTACTGGCTTACCTCCGAAGTATGAACCACTGGTCCATACGTTGAAGTATGGCAGTGGGGAGGATACTCTTACAGTCAATGACGTAATTTCCGCAGCCTATTCGAAGGAAACTGAGCTTAGAGAAAGAGGATCTCTATGAAGGTTTAATTCGGAGGCAGAAGGTCTGTATGTTGGGGAAAAAGGAAGGTCTGATAGAAGAGAAAATAATTCATCAAGAGGAAGATCAAAGTCTAAAGGAAAATATAGCTTCAAGTCGAAAACGAGCAAGAACAACAAGGGTTGTTTCAATTGTGGTAAAGAAGGTCATTGGAAGAGGGACTGTCCTGAGTTTGGAAAGCCTAAAGGTTTTAGCTCTAATTCAGTGAATGTTTCAATAGCTAAGGTACCAAAGAAGGCGTCCAAAAGGGAACCTTTGATTCTCACTGTAATAACCCTCATAAACCAATGAATTTTTGGTCGAGAAAAATTCCGCTAGACCAGTTTGGAGTTGGTCTGATCAGAATTAAAATAAAAACCGACCCGGTGAATTAATGTCTCGATGAGACTGTCGTGTGGTCGAAAGACCTTCTATTGATAGTTATGGTCGAGTTTTAATTATTATGGTCCAGTTTTATTAATATGAAAGAGTTTATCTAAAAGTAAGACGAGATCCGATGGACGGGAAACGTTTGGTCGAAAACTGCCCAAAAAGACCCTTTCAGCTGCTTGGCCGGTCATGTGCGATGCACATGATTTTCACCTGCTTGCTTGCTTGACCATTCATGTGCCATGCACCTTCCTGCCTGCTTGCT